>JAMKPZ010004408.1:0-15856 GCA_024699675.1 Amphibolis antarctica
AAATCATGAGAGCAGAATTCCAATCCGTTGTCAGTTCTTAGGTATTTCACTTTCCTGCTAACTTGGTTCTCAACTTGAGTCTTCCACTGCTTGAAGCTCTTGAAAGCCTCACTTTTATGCTTCATAATGAAAACCCATGTCATACGTGAATAATCATCCACAATGGAAAGGAAATACCTAGAACCTATAAGGGAGGGTTGTTGGGAAGGTCCCCAACAATCTGCATGGACATAGTCTAATGTCCCCTGAGTTGTATGCTCTCCTTTGCTGAATGAGACTCTCTTCTGCTTTCCATAGATGCAATGCCTAGACAAATCTGCATCAATGTATCTGTGGCCATCCAATCTGCCCAAACTGCTGAGTTTCTACATTCCTCTCTGCCCCAAATGTCCAAGTCTAGAATGCCAAATGGCAGATGTGGATTGCTGATTTGTAGCAATAGCGGCAACGACACCTACAACTGGAGAACCTTGAAGGATGCACAAAGGTCCATTCTTGACTCCTTTCAACACCACCAAGGAGCCCTTTGAGACAACTAACTTGCCTCCTCCACCTGTATACTTGACACCCTTGGAATCAAGTGCCATCAAAGAAATCAAGTTCTTTCCCAACTTGGGAACATGCCATACATCTTCTAGAGTTCTCACAATACCATCATGCATCTTGAAACAAATTGTACCAACACCTGCTCTAGTGCAAACATCATCATTGGCCAGTGTTACCTGTCCACCATCAACCTGCTCATACATGTGGAAAAGCTCCTTGTTTGGAGTCATATGATGAGATGCACCAGAGTCTAATATCCAACTATGATCTGAATATGCACTACAAGAAACTGTAAGTGAAAAATCACCTTTTGATGCTGAATCTTCCTTTTTAGCTACGGCAACTGTTCCTTTTGATTTTAGCTTGGGATAGTTTGCTTTCCAATGTCCCTTTTCCTTGCAGTAATTGCAAGTATCTCTTGAGTACTTACTTTTTCCCCTGAATTTATTATTGCTGTTGTTTCTCTGTTGTCGTCCTCTAGACTCACCATGGTGAGCAGATAAGCCTGAAGCACTTGTGTCATTGCTCCCATGTGTGATCATATGCCTCAGCTCCCTAGAGTGAAGACTAGACCTCACTTCCTCCAATGAATCCCTGCCAACCACAAAAATCTGCACAAAATTCTCAAAGGACAAAGGGAGTGAAACAAGTAAAATAAGAGTAGCATCCTCATCTTCAACTGTCACGCCTATATTTCTCAACTCCATGAGAATTGTGTTCAGCTGATCTAGGTGTTGCTTAAGGGGTGTTCCCTCCTTCATTTTCAATGAAAACAATCTCTATTTAAGAAACAACTTGTTGGTCAATGACTTTGTCATGTACAAAGTCTCCAACTTATTCCACAAGCCCAAAACTGTGGATTCATCAGCCACTTCAATAATAACTTCATCCGACAGACATAACAGTATGGTAGAATGAGCTTTTTCTTCTTGTTGCTCATACTCTGTAGATTTTTCATCCATACTTAACCCCTTATTTAAAGGAGCCCAAATGCCCTGTTGTTTAAGCAGAGCTTTCATTTTAATATGCCACAGACTGAAGCTATTTTTCCCATTGAACTTATCAACTTTCATTACTGGCATTGACATTTTATATTTAAAAATATAAAATGCACCACAACACTCTGATCAAACAAATTTCAATTTCAAAAAATTACTCAACACCTCCACTTCAATACTGATAGTCTCAACAAAGATATGTATCAATCACAATCACAAAAAAATAGATCTCTGTCAAAAATCTCAAAGCACCAATTGCCAAAGTCAAGGAACTCCACCTCAAACGGATCAAATCACTCGATTTGAACCCCAAAAATGAGCCCAAATCACTAGAAAGGACTAACCTGGCCTAAATGGGACGCGAACGCAAGCAGGTCAGGGTGTGTGCAGGCAGACTTGGCATGGACACATGCGGACGCACGCTGGTTAGTACCCTAGCATGCGCACGTAGGCCGACTCTAAGTGCGGTCTGATCTAGGTGCGGACGGCTGCGCACGGGCGGATCTAGGCGCCGACAGCTGCGCACAGGTGGATTAGGGCATCGACGGCTGCACGCTGGTGGATCAGGGCTCGTCGATAGCTGCGTGCGGGCGGATCTATGCGCCGATGATTGCGCACGGGCGGATCTGAGCGCCGACGACTACGCGCGAGCAGATCTGAGCGCCGACGACTGCACGCGGGCGGATCTGGGCGTGAACACCTGTGCGCGGGTGGATTTGGGCGTGGATGCTTGTGCGCGGGCGGATCTGGGCGTGGACGACTCCGTGCAGGCGGATCCGAGCGTGGATGGCTTCGTGCGGGTGATTCCGAGGGTGCTTCCAGTTGATTCGTGGATTCGTTCTCTCCAAAATAAAAACGAACCCTAACTCAAGGCCACCTCCTCCAACCTCCTCTGATACCACTTGTTATGCGTGGTAACCAAAGAAACACAGTGGAAATCGAACGGAGGAGTGAGCGATGAGAAAGGAAAGGAGAGAAGAAGATCGTCAAGCACACACAACAATGAACACAGAGATTTTACGTGGTTCACCCCAACAAGGGTCTAGTCCACGGATGGAGAGGGAGGGAGTTTCTTTCTTGGAGGCTAGGGTTACAAATCTCTCAACTCATACTCTTTGGAAAACCCTAGCCAAGCTTATATAGTGCTTGGGTATTTAAGAGGATACAAAGACCAAAATGCCCTTTATACTAATTACATTATAAGTATCATTTAAGACACAATACAACAGTCATCACCAAAACCCTCAGCGGAGGGGCCGCTTACCTTTTTGATGAAGCCACCCAACAAGAGTTCGGCCCGGTTAATCTATCGCAGCTAAAGAAGTTCTACCCATAGACAACTCAATCAGGGACCGTAACGGGTTCCGCCTTCAAACCAACTGGCTGCCAGCTTCTTATACCGGCTCCCCGCAGTCCATGAAGGATGAGCTCAACCGAGGATTTTCATTGCTGCTACCTTCCGGTTGCCGGCTTCTTGAACCGGGCCCCCCCGCAGCACAGAACAACCAACTTCTTCTGGGGGTCTTACCCGGCCGTCGGCACTATCCAACTGGCCGCCAGCACTTCCAATTGGAAACTCATCCATCCTCTCCAGAAGACCTGTACTTCGGGGCAGAACTAGGGGCATTCTACCCCTCCGCCCCATTTTTGTGCACTCAACAGTCGCTAAGGGCAAGACGCAACGGGCCAAGTCCCCACAAGCTGATCGAGAGGCTGGCTGCCCAGGACCAAGGATGATAAACTCGACTGGGGATCACTGTGGCAGCTGCCTTCAGACAAGCCGGTGACCAACGTCTTCGTCCGACTCTCCACCGACTGATCGAGAGATCGGGTTCGGACAGGTACACTCCTTTCCTCGGTGAATTCCCTTTTATGACTTACACATCACACAAGGCACGCACGATGCACACATGATGAGCAGGTCCAACTCTTTAATCATCCTACCTCGTCCATATTGGAAAGGAAGAAGGTCGACAAAATTAGCAAAATTTTCACCCCAAAGGTTCGTGTGTGTTCCGGGTCACAATCCTTCGGAACGTGCCCACATCCCCCTTAGTCCCAAAACCATGAAACGACCAGCTCACCATTCACCAGAAGAAACACCCTGAAGCTGGAAAACAACCCGGCCATCATCCACAGCCTATTGCCCAATACTTACATGCTCCACCGTCCAACTGGCCCACCACCGGCTGCCACCTCTAACATACCCGGCAGCCACATCCACAGCCAGTGGTGAGAATAGTTTGCAGCAGCAGGTGGCACATCCGACTCAAGAAGTGCTATCCGGACCTCTGGGACGAACTACCAATCCCAGGAGTGACACCAACTACATCCGGATTTCTACATCGAAAACTCGAGCACCCATCTTGTTTAACTCTGATGGCACAAAGATGGAACAGGGTGAGTAATTCAGCTTCATCCTTATCCCCATGGTCTTTGCTGATTCTGAGTGGTTACAGGATACCGATGGGAGATTACTTCTCCCCTCGAATAAATATCCAACCTCCCATTTTTACCTAGCCTGAGTGCCACCCAACAATGAGGGAGATCACAACCTTCGGCTCCCTCTAGGTATGGTATTCCCCCCTTGGACCCAACCGCAACAACGTCTGGTTATTTTACTTGCCAACAGCACGTGGGGAGGGCTAGTAGCAATCTTTTATTTAGTTTTCTTACCTTCTATTTTGTAATAGAAAAGAAAAAAAAAAAGAGAAGAAGAAAAGTCAGTGGCTAGAATCCTTCTTCAATAGAAAAGAAGAGAGAGAAAAAAAAACAAAAACAAAAAAAAAAACAAAAATAGAAAGGAAAAAGAAAAAAAAGAAAAGGGAAAAGAAAAAAAAAATGGAAAGAGAAAAAGAAAAAGAAAATGTTACTTGTTGCTGGGTCTTGAAAGCATATGGACTCCTGTGTTAGGGAAGGGTAGATCTTAGGATTCTGCCATCTGTTGGCAGTCCAATACCCGACTTTGTCGCGATTGACCAAGTATCCCCTTTTTTCAAGGCTTGGCAACCCATCGAAGTCCGCCAATACAACCAGGTGTCGGGACCCAATTGCCGACACCCACTTCTCCTTTTTTTCTCTTGTCCTAGGGTTTGACATCCCAGCTAAGTCATCAACATTGGGCTTGGCATCCCGCTGAAAGTCGCTTCCACCCCCGGGTTTCGATGCCCACATTTCCGGAACTCGCATAATTCTATCTGTTATCTCTACAACCCCAAAGCGAACTCGTGACGAAGAATCAGCATAACTATGGGCAGAAGGACAGCTCTCGGATCTCTCCTCTCGACCTGCCTTTGTCGCCTGAGGGTCACTTCCTCTGGACAAGGGAACCACGTTTTCGCGGTCGTCTTTTGACGTGACGTAAGACACCTTTCATTCCCCTGTAGGTCCAAATAGCACGATTGGGTTGGAACAGCTAACTTGTGCAGACCCCACCCCGGGCAACCACCTGGAAGCCCCTCTGTGAAATCAACAAAACAAAACACAGGAAAGAGAGTCACCAGAGAGTGTCCCAAACTTCCTCACACAACTCACCACAGATATTCACGGATGAGAGGAGGGAACGACATTCCCTCCTCACCTTTGGAAACTAATATATGAACAAGTGTGTAGGTGAACAAGTCAGTCGGACAATTCAGCCGGCTGCCGCTTAGGAAATACGACCACCCGGACCAAAACCCACACGAGACGAGATGTCACGTGGAAAAAGAAGGGGGCTGCCAGGTAAAATAGCTGGCTGCTGCCACCAATACCTAGGGATGGTCGACTCCTCAAACGCAACCCACACCAGAACACTGACTATTCCATGCAGGAACAAGGAAAGCTCGCCCACGCGTACCGCCCCGTTAAGACAGCGGGACGCTCGAACCTCAACCCGCACGAGACGAGATGTCACGTGGAAAAAGAAGGGGGGCTGTCGGGTAAATCAGCTGGCCGCTGCCACCAATACCCAAGGATAGTCGACTACTTAACACTAACCACTCCTCACAGGAACGAATAAGGCCCCCACTCCTCGTCGAACTCGGACGGTTGGACGCCACGGCAAGGATCAGCGCCAAATGAAACATCACGCGGGAGAAGAAAGGGCTGCTGGACGAACCAGCTGATAGCTGCACGCCAAAGGAAGACACGCAGTAGTAAGATCAACCAATGGTGTAAGAGGCCAGCTGGCAATCCGGCAAGAAGACTCGGCAGCCAGCTCCCCGAAACCCATACTTAGACGTATGAATCGGGTTGCCAGCCGGCCCACCGCTAGCAATCCGACAAGAAAACCCGGCAACCGGCTCCCCCAAAACCACACTTAGACGTATGGATCGGGTGACTAGCCAGTCCGCCACCAGCAATCCGGTAAGAAGACCCGGCAGCCGGTTCCCCGAAAACCATAGTTAGACGTATGGATCAGGTAGCTAGCTGGCCTGCCGCTAGCAATCTGGTAAGAAAACCTGGCAGCCAACTCCCAGATTGCCACCATGGTACGAACGACTTCTTCGTATCGTCACCCCACATCTCACTCGCTAGTCCACACAAATTCTTGAGGGGACAGTTATACGCAAAATTTCGTTAAAGTGAAGCTGATGTTATTTATGATTTAAAGTACAATTAGATACACAAGGCTATTCCTCGTTAGAAGTCCTCTGGGAGTCGAACCTCTAACGTTCTCGCATCCGCTGCTCCCGTGCTTCCTCCCGGTGCTCCATCCACTCCACCAAGCGGATCAACCCGTCCTCGTGGCTCAATAGCTGGATGAGAACTTCATCCCGAGCATTGAGATGCTCCACCACCGTGCGCAAGCAGTCGATGAGATCCGGGTCCGAAGAAGACCTACCGGCAGACCAAGAGGTAGAAGTAGTGGGCCGACGCCCAGTTGATTGCCTATCGGACGATGAGCTGGTCCACCTCGAGGCGAGCCTCTCATACCGACCCAGATCGACCAACGTAATGTGCAGGGTCTGGAGTGGGACCTTCTGTCGGCCCTCGGTTGAAATGCGAAGGAAGTTGGCCAATTCCACCATCGCCACCGTGAAGAGCAACTGGCTGGGAGGCCGCCAGCCCGAGATGATCACGCTGCGCATCTAGTGCCGAACTACCGCCCCCCAGTTCACCTAACAACCCGTTATCATCGCGAAAGTCGCGAGATAGGTTGCCACCCTAATCTCGTCCCAGTGTCCTCCCTTCGGGAGGATCGTGTTGTTAAGGACGAAGGAAACAAGATGGGCAATGAGGTTTAGGTCCCAAGCCTTGATGCCGTTGGTCGAAGTCGGCTTCCGTGGAAATTGCCGCGTTGATGTCGCCGATGCTCCATGGAAGGCTTGGCAGGGGAGAAAAGATGTCGAGGCTGGTGAAGCGGAGGCCCAACACCTCAAACAGGAGCCCGTCGGAGAACTCCACTAGCCCAAACTGAAGGCCCAGGACAAGTTGTGACTCCACCTCCGACAGGTTGGAGTACATCTCGGCTACCAGACTGGGGACGATCTCCACCTGGCGGAAGTCCCGAATGAAGGGAAGCAGGCCCTGCCTGGTGAATAGCAGCTCCACCTCCGGCAGCTGGTTGAAGCTAGACAATCTGCCGTATAAAATAGTCTTTACGGCCAGGCGACCATCAACGGGGACTGTTAGCTCCTGGTTAGTTTCTGGGGGAGCCACGCCATCGACTACCGCCTCCTTGGAGCCGGTCAGGGTACGGTTCCAAGGGAGCGCCAGCCAGACCGATTCTGTGTCCGACACCGCGTCTTCGAGGACGTCCAACGGCACAGATGAAGTCCTAGCAAGGCACCATTGCCGGTTCACTATCATCTTACAATGCATCCGGCACCGATGCCACAAACTCTGGAGAGGGGCCTCTGCCGACGCCTCACCTTCCGCTCCGCCCACCGGTAGGCGAGAACTGGAAGCACCGGAGTCTCACCGCCGTTCCGACAGCCACCACCAGGACATAGCCTCAGCCAAAGAGGTGTCACAGCCATGGTCGGTAAGTTCGAAGAAGACGAACAGACGGGCATATTTGGCCCGATCAGGACACACGAGCTCCTCCGCCGGCAGATTCTTCAACGTTGGCGGTAAAAGATCGAGCCATCGTTGCACAGCCCCAGAAGCTGGTTCCCGAACATGCCCTGTGATATTCTTTGTGCGAGGCATAGTGGTGGTGAAAGACAGATGAGGGATGGATGAAAATCGAGGGGCAAAGCTCAAGCGAAGAGTGAAATCGAGAGGAGGAGATGAAGAAATCTCGAATGCCTTCACCCTCTATTTAGAGAAAATTAGCCACCCGGATTCTTGCTAACACTAAGCGGCTATCGGTTCAAAAATTGGTTGCACAAAAATCGAGAAAGCTAAAACGATTCCTGACAACTTGAAAAGGTATGGTCATGGCACGGAAACTGAGAAAGTTGCACGAAAACCAAAAAAGATGAACGAAAATCAAGAAAGTTGCAGCAAGCACGTGAAACATTCACATCACCAGCTGATTGTCGGCTCCCGCAAGGCGGCAGCCGCGTAACCTGCCAGCTAGAAAAGTGAAATCAAAAAGGTATGACGTGACCATTCACTACATCAACCACAGCCTTTGAAAAGCAAGCACATGAAGCGTCCATGTAACCAGCCGGTTGCCGACTCCCACAAGGCGGCAGCCTCGTAACTAGTTGGCTAGAATGTAACAACGCAAAGGTACGATGTGACCATTCACTACATCAACCACAGCCTTTGAAAAGCAAGCACGTGAAGCGTCCATGTCACCAGCCGGTTGCTGGTTCCAGCAAGGCAGCAGCTGCCTAACCAGCCGGTCGGAATGTAACATCGCAAAGGTATGACGTGACCATTCACTGCATCAACCGCATCCTTTGAAAAGCATGCATGTGAAGTGTCCACGTCACCAGCTGGTTGCCGACTCCCGCAAGGCAACAGTCACAAAAGTAGCCGGCCGGAATGTAACATCGCAAATATACGACGTGAACATTCACTACATCAACCGCAGCCTTTGAAAAACAAGCACGTGAAGCGTCAACGTCACCAGCCGGTTTCGGCTCCCGCAAGGCGGCAGCCGCGTAACCAGCCGGCCGGAATGTAACATCGCAAAGGTACGACGTGACCATTCATTGCATCAATCACAGCCTTTGAAAAGCAAGCACGTGAAGCGTCCACGTCACCAGCTAGTTGCCGGCTCCGGCAAGGCGGCAGCTACGTAACCAGCCGGCCGGAATGTAACATCACAAAAGTACGATGTGACTATTCACTACATCGACAGCTTTCGAAAAAGAAACATGTGAAGCTTTCATGTCACATCCCGGTTGCCAGCTCCCACGAAGTGGTTGCCGCGTAACTAGCCGTCTAAGAGCTAAGACATGGAGGAAGTACAACGTGACGCTGACACAGCCTTCGGACACGGTACGCAAATGCTTTCCACCTCGTCACCCGATTGCCGACACCCACAAGGTGGCTGCCGTACAACTAGCTGGCTAACACATGGCATCCCTCGGTCAAGTGACCGAGAGTGTAAGTCCGACTCTACTTCATAGCTAGTGATAGATGATTCCCAAAGTGTGAAATCTCGCATGGCTTACTATTCACGCATGGAGGGTCATTCAACACTAGGATGTCGGTTTCCTTCCCCCGAGGTCATGTAACCTCGCCTAGGGAGGGCCATTCTGTTGACCCCATGCTTAAAAGAACTTCAATGGGGGGGGGACAGCCGGCTAGCCGTCGGCATGCCAGTACAAAAGACTGACAGCCAGCTCCACAAAACCCCATTAGTGCAGATGGTTCAGGGAACTAGCCGGCCTGCCATCGGCAAGCCGGTACAAACAGCCGGCAGTCAGATCCCTAAAAACCCATCTTTGCGCAGATGGTTCGGGGAACCTACCGACCTATCGCCGGCAAGCCGGTACAAATAATCGGTAGCTGGCTCCCCAAAAAACCCATCTAAGCCAACGTACTCCCTTTCGAGAGGTAGCTAGATAGAACTAACCGACATCCGACTGCTACGTAGTGGCTGCCAGGTAACTACCTAGTAAGGCAAGCCGAATCAATCACAGAGATACGCTGGGATTTAAACACTTAAATCTCACAAATCAATCAATTACGCGGACCGCGTAATCAAACTAGGATTCACGCCGACTTCCATCTTCGGGCACCCCCAAAGAAGGAAGGCGACCCTTTACAAAAGAAGCAGCCTCCCACCCCATTCAGTACGCTACCACCTCTCAGAAAAACCATGGTTCGGATGCGGGAGACGCTTGGTACTCTTTCGCCCCATGGATAAAATGCTAGCTGAAGGTTCTGAAGGAAGGGAGACACTCAAAGCCCCGACGCCCGTTCACCACACCGGAGCAAGGACTTCCGATCACCGTCGACGACTCCCTGCAGGTAAGCCCTTCCGTCCTCGTCGTTTTATGTGCATTTTCACAATGTCTTTCTCGAGCCCCGACCATGTAACACCTTCCCCATGCAAGGGAAAGGTCGGAGGACGGGCTCGGGTATCATTCCTTCGGAAACACATTTGAAGGTACCGGTGGCCATCCTCCCAGCCGGGTGAACCTGGCACGGTCAATTTCGGTTTGGTTGCGACCCTCCTGTCGAGTTCTTTTACGTGGAAACTCTGAGTTTCCCAGTAGGTTTTACGTATTTTTACCCAATCTTCGCATGTCTTTCTGGGAGGCGTAAGTCTACCCTCCGGATGCCCCGGAAAGATTTCCAGGATGACGCCTCCAGCATGCATCCTTGCCGGCGGCGGCCGTTTGGGTGTATGAACAAGTACAACCTGGCGGTTCCCGTTTCCCAGGAAATGTAAGTCTACATTCCCGATCCCCCAGAAAGATTTCCAAGATGACGCCTCCGGCATGCACCCTTGCCGGCGACGGCCGTTTGGGTGTACAAAAAAGTACAACCCAGTGGTTCCTATTTCTCGGGAAATGTAAGTCTACATTCCCGATGCCCTAGAAAGATTTCCATGATGATGCCTCCGGCATACACCCTTGCCGGCGGCACCCGTCTGGGTGTGCGAGCATGTACACCACGATGGTTCCCTTTTACTGAGAGGAGCAAAGCTACCCTCCCGATGCCCCGAAAAGGTTTTCGGGATGATGTCGTCAGCATGCATCATTGCCGATGCTAGCCATCTGGGTGCACGAGCATGTACACCCTAACGGTTCCCTTTTACCAGGAGGAGCAAAGCTACCCTCCCGATGCCCCGGAAAGGCTTCCGGGATGAGGCCGTCGGCATGCATCACTACCGACGCCGGCCATCTAGGTGCATGAGCATGTACACCTCAACGGTTCCCTTTTACTAGGAGGAGCAAAGCTGCTCTCCTGATGCCCTACAAAGGCTTCCGGGATGAGGCCATGTTTGGCCGGGCTGACTATCATGGTTATCCATTCTAGAGCCGGAGAGAGGCATCCAGTTCTCTCATGTTTCGCATAATGTTACAAGGTTTTATTTCATTTCTATGGTTTTTATCATTTTGATGGTGGAAGGACACTTCCCCACCCGGTTTTCGTTATTTTCTTCCCAAAAATAAGGTGGCGACTCCGTTTAACGAGCCATCCATCCCACGTGGCAATGCACTCACACAATCACCTTTCAATTCTCTGTACCTCGGTCCATCCACCAGCTTTGCCGGTGGAACCCCATGGGCTTCCATGTGATAGTCGAATGAAAGAGAGGGTATAGATTTTTGGCGACTCCACTGGGGAGACATGCTGCGTTTTATCAATTAAGCGACTCAAACTCTCGCTCGTACGGCTCTTTTACTGTCAGCCTTTTTGTTTTCCATTAGGATTTTTGTCATTCCTGCCGCATTTGCTAAGCGAAGCCGCTTTCAAATGCATCAAAACAAATCACCCTTCTTTGGTCCTCCCTATAGATTCTTCATGCAAATTCTACTTGTAGACCTTTGCAGTTCCCCATTGCAGTTTCGAATTCAGTTGGCTCCTCATGTCTAAACCCGTTCACAAGCAAGAGCTATGGCCACTAGTTTCGCTGCAACATCCGGAACTTCCCCCTTTGTCACTACGGTGGCCTCCATGCCACTGTCCGTGGCCTTCAGCCCACCACCGCCTGTCGTCACTAGGACAAACTTCACCAGGCCGATCGTCGTACCTGCTAGAGCTACGAATTTGCCCCGGGCACCAGACCAGCCTGCCGCTGTGGCATTCCATAACATCATGCTGCTTCCTCCACCGCCCAGTTCTCTAGCTATTGGAACTGAAGGTGACAGGCCGGTTCTCACGGAGGCGATGCTCACTCTCAACTTCAAGATGCCTGAACTAGACAAATACAATGGGCACGGCGACCCCCGCGTGCTCCTCCGGGCTTACTGCGGGGACATGGTGGCATTGCAGCACGAGGAGAATCTCCTCGTCCGGTTGTTCTAGAAATCCCTCCAAGGGTCGGCACTATCATGGTCCATGTCCTTGGACATGAACAAAATCTACACCTAGGAGCAGCTGGTGTACATGTTCCAAGAACAATACGCGTACAACTAGGACCTGGCACCTAAGTTGGAAGACCTCCGCAGCCTCCGCCAACACGAAAATGAGCATTCAGTAGCTACGTTGGCAAGTGGAGGGCCCTGGCGTCCCAAATCTGGGACAGGCCGGTAGAGGAGGATTCCCCCTCTCCTTCAACTTAGCGCCGCAACACCCACCTAATGACCAAGGTGGGCATCTTCGAAGCTTGTAGGTCATCAGAGTCAAGAGACAAGCCTGATGGCTTCTGGGCGACACACGTTGGAACCTGCACCTTCAACAATAGGGTACAGCATCCCACACACAAGTGCGCCAGCAGCTGTGTCCTCAACAGCCACTGACTTGGCAACCCAACCAAGTCAATCGAGGCTTGGCAATCATACCATGTGTCTCGCTCAACAGAAGGTACAACTGGGTACCATCCAGTCATCGGTACCATCATTCGGTAGCCATCAACCCTCCGCAGGGTTGCCGCATCATGGAGTCGGGACAGCTAGCATGCTCAGTTTAGGTAACACCCTCTATGAGCAGAACACTGGCCAACATTGTGGGGTAGAACTAGGGGCATATTCTGCCCCTCCCCTGCCACAGTCATTTGGATGGGTGAATGTGACCAGCTTGTCGTGCCCTCATTCGAAACTCTACCTAGTTTCCACCTCCTATCTACCTATCAACCGGTTGTAGGAATCGGGGCCAAACTAGGGGCATTTTGCCCCTCTCTCTCTTCAAGCACCAGGCGACCAGAGCAGCAGATGAAGTTTGGCGGCCTCACACCTCAAGTAGGCAAGCACGACAAATCTGTCGCCTTCCCAGGATTCAGCATCATCCCAAACCGGCAGATAATGTACCTACCCAACACCCGGTCAGAGGACCACAGATGTAGCTCCCACCTGGTTCACCATCTAGCACCCTTTCAGCTTGAGGGTCAACAAACCGTGGAAGACCTTGATGGCTCTTTGCAAGATCAGGAACTTGAAGAGGTCAGTCTGTGGTTTCAACCACCCGAACCCACCGGTATAACCTCTACTAACGGGGTTGAACTTGTAAACCTTGGGGATGAACAACATTGAAAAGAAATGAAAATTAGCAAAGAGGTACCCGAGCCTTATCGGCAACAACTCCTCGCACTGCTACGAGAATTCGTGGAGGTATTTGCGTGGGGTTACGAAGACATGCCCGATTTGGATGAGCGGGTAGCAGTCCACCGGCTACGTCTCAAACCAGAAGCCCGCCCTATGAAGCAGAAAGCTCGATGGATGAGACAGGAATGGGTGCAGAAGCAAATGGAGGAAGTTCACAAGCAGCTAAACATCCAGTTCCTCCAGCCAGTCTTCTACCCGGAATGGGTGGCAAACATGGTGCCCATACCAAAGAAAGACGGACGGGTACACATGTGTGTCGACTATCGAGACCTCAACAAGGCCAGCCCCAAGGATGACTTCCCACTACCACACATATATGTCTTGGTGGATGATGCCGCCAAGTACGGGGTGTACTCTTTCATGGATGGATTCTCCGGTTACAACAAAATCCTCATGGCAGAGGAAGACAAGGAGAAGACCGCATTCACGACACCCTAGGGCATCTTCTGTTACAGGGTGATGCCATTCGGGCACAAAAATGCTGGTGCTACCTACCAAAGAGCCATGACGACCCTTTTACATGACATGATGCACAAAGAAGTTGAGGTCTACATCGACGATATGGTAGTAAAGGCACGCACACATCAACAACATCTCAAGCACTTGAGAAGATTATTCGAGTGCCTAAGGAAGTACAAGCTCAGGTTAAACCTATCAAAATCAACGTTCGAGGCCACCACCGGAAAGCTCTTGGGCTTTGTCATCAGCAAGCAGGGGATCGAGGTGGATCCCGACAAGGCAAAGGCAATCTTAGATATGCCTCCCCCATAGACAGAGTAGTAGGTCCGAAGCTTGTTGGGAAGACTACAATACATCGGGCACTTCATCTCGCGCCTTACACTGACTTGCGAGCCCTTCTTCAAACTATTGAAGAAAAATGCCAGCTTTGCATGGACTGTAGAATGCCAAGTCGCCTTTGACCACATCAAGCGACAGCTTTCCCAGCCGCCGGTTCTCATGCCGCCTCATCCTGAATGGCCACTCTTCCTGTACCTGTTTGTCATGACTTCTTCCATGGGTGCCATGTTAGGCCAGCATGACACCACTGGCAGAGTTGAGCAGGCCATATACTACCTTAGTAAGAAATTCACTAAGGTAGAAGAATGGTATGAACTGATAGAAAAATACTGCCTCTCATTGGTTTGGATGGTGAAAAAGCTGCGACACTACCTGGTGGTTGTACGGCATTTTTAACACTACTAAATTAAACCGCAAGCGCACGGTGCTATTGAAGTAACACGGTGAGTACGGATCAATCCCACAGAGATTCAGGTTATGAAGATTAATGAAAGCACTAAGATATGAAATGTCGGAAATCTGAAGTTATCAAGTGAAAGAGACACTAAATCTCATGCAAGCAATAATTGTATCTCCCACAGCAATTGGGAGTCAAAAGCTTAGAACTACAATAGCTTGCTGCAAGCGCAATCCACTTGAAATGCTTATAATTCACTCCATATGCATCCAATTGACGTGAAATAAAATGGAGCTTTTCAAGCACTCAACAAGCTATTAAAATACGGAAATTCCTGTTCAAGACGTTTGCCAAAACCAGGGGAAAATAGAGTACAAAACAAAACTCCGAATTGCAGTTTTTCAATCACTACAACCCCTTTTCTTCCTTACAACTTTCACAAATCCAAGAAATACTTTCCAGCCAACAAACACACGTGAAAGCACCTCCCTTCCAGTGGAAATCAATTCTCAAAACACCTGGGACGTGCCTTGAAATGGGTTGGAAAAACTTGATAAAAACTTGGATTCAAAACAATTCACAAGATAAACCATTCAAGCATTCATCCATTCATTCACACATAGAATAATTCTAACATCAGGGGCATATAATTTTGGTTTTTTCTGACATCAAATACCATCTGAATTCTACAATGCAACAACAACTACACTAACCTAATATAAATGTAAAATTCTGAAATCACAGATCCAATCTCACAAGATTGATACAAAACAAGATAAGTAACTAGGATAGCCAAGGGTTAGAACCTTCACTCCAAAACCTTTGGTTGGTGGTAGCAAGGAGACTTCAACAGCATCAAGACCACCTCATCCTTGGCTGGAAATGGCTTCCAACAGCACCAAGCACGGAGAAAGGGAGCTGCAGCCTACCTCTTTGAGTGTCTTCAACCACTTCACCTCATGGCCCCCTTCTTGATGGCTAGGGCAACATGGATTTTTGCCCTCTCTCAACCACGAGCTCCACGCAACCAAGTAGCCAAAGCTCCTCTCCAAGACGTGCTGTCACCACGAGCTTGAAGCAAGGAAGCACGGATGAGGGTTGGAAGTCTAGGTTGGCGTCCCTCCAAGAAGCCCTAGCCAAGAGGAAGGAGCTACGGCACCCTTGGCCTCCAAAAATGGAAAAGAAGGGAAGGAGGAGAGGGGAGGCTCGAGATTTGCTTCAAGGTGGAGGAACTGGGGATCCCTAATTCGTGAGCCTCCCCCTTCTATTTATAGGAGTCCACAATTTTTCATTCTTCCCAAGTTGCCCATGTGGTCCCAACATTATTCCTTCAAAAATAACACACAAGGGTTACAAGCACAATGAAATAAAGTACGATATGATCAAGAATGTTATCTTACATGTCATTCCAATGCTAAATGATAGTTGAAGTCTTAGTTGTGCATTATTTAATTAAGTTATATCATATTCATGCATTTCATGAAAATCCAAAGTTATATGCAATTCTAGTTAGTAAA
>JAMKPZ010004411.1:0-21009 GCA_024699675.1 Amphibolis antarctica
CGGGTGAGGTTGCTGGCTGGGCGCCGGACAGCCGGCTGAATATACCAGCTGCTGTGTCATATACCCCCCCCCCCCCCCGTCCCTTATTGACTAGAGATGAGAACTTACGTTACCACTTGGCCAGGGGCGGTATAGATGCATGCCGGTGGCCTTATCCCAGTAGGGCATCTTCACTTCTCCAGAAATCAGGAACCGTCCGGTCGTACGTTTGTATACATGAACGGTCGCCATCGATAAGGATGCATGTCGGAGATATCATCCTGGAAATTTTTCGGGGGCATCGGGAATGTAGACTTACACTTCTTGGAAAACGGGGACCGACTGCTGGTTTCTTTTTATACCGGTGCGTCGGCGACACGTCGACTGGTTCCCCAAATCATCTGCGCAAAGATTGGTTTTCGGGGAGCCGGTTGTCGGCTATTTGTACCAGCTTGCCGACGACCGGCTGGCTGATTCCCCGAACCATCTACGCAAGGATTGGTTTTCGGGGAGGCGGCTACCGGCTATTAGTGCCGACTTACCAACGGCAAGCCGGCTGACTCCCTGAACCATCTGTGCAAGGATGGGTTTTCGAGGAGCCGGCTACTGGATATTTGTGCCGGTTGGTTCCCCGAACCATCTGTGCCAATGGGGTTTGTTAAAGCATGGGGTTAGGAGAGGACTTAGACTTCTCGGGAAACGAGATCCACCAGGTCGTACTTCTTCGGACACCTGAACGGCTACTGCCGGCAAGGGTGCATGCCGGAGGCGTTATCCCGGAAATCTTTCCGGGGCATCAGGAATGTAGACTTACATTTCCCGGGAAAAGGGAACCACCGGGTTGTACTTCTTTGTACACCCGAACAGCCGCCGTCGGCAAGGGTGCATGCCGGAGGCGTCATCCCGGAAATCTTTCCGAGGCATTGGGAATGTAGACTTACATTTCCCGGGAAACGGGAACCACTAGGTTGTACTTCTTCGTACACCTGAACGGCTGCAACTGGCAAGGGTGCATGCTAGAGGCGTCATCTCGGAAATCTTTCCGGGGCATCGGGAATGTAGAATTACATTTCCCGCGAAATGGGAATCGCTGGGTTGTACTTCTTCATACACCCGAATGGTCGCTGTTGGCAAGGGTGCATGCCAGAGGCATCATCCCGGAAATCTTTCCGGGGCATCGGGAATGTAGACTTACATTTCCCGTGAAACGGGAATCGCCGAGTTGTACTTCTTCGTACACCCGAACGGTCGCCACTGGCAAGGGTGCATGCCAGAGGCATCATCCCGGAAATCTTTCCGGGGCGTCGGGAATGTAGACTTATATTTCTCGGGAAACGAGAATCGCTGGGTTGTACTTCTTCGTACACCCGAATGGCTGCCGCCGACAAGGGTGCATGCCGGAGGCGTCATCCTGGAAATCTTTCCGGGGCATCGGGAATGTAGACTTACATTTCCAGGGAAACGGGAACCACCGAGTTGTACTTCTTCATACACTCGAACGGCCGCCGCTGGGAAGGGTGCACGCCAGAGGCATCATTCTTGAAATCTTTCCAGGGCATCGAGAATGTAGACTTACATTTCCCAGGAACTGGGAACCGTTGGGTTGTACTTCTTTGTACACCCGAGCGGTCGCCGCCGACAAGGGTGCATGCCGAAGGCATCATCCTGGAAATCTTTCTAGGGCATCGGGAATGTAGACTTACATTTCCCAGGAAACGGGAACCGCCGGGTTGTACTTCTTTATACACCCGAACGGCTGCCGCCTGCAAGGGTGCATGTTGGAGGCGTCATCCCGAAAATCTTTCCGGGGCATCTGGAATGTAGACTTACATTTCCCGGGAAGACATGCAGGGATTGGGTAAAAATGCGTAAAACCTGCCGGGAAACTCAAAGTTTCCATGTAAAAGGACCCGATGAGAAGATCGCAACCAAACCAAAATCGACCGTGCCGGGTGGATTCACCCAGCCGGGAGGACGGCCACCGATACCTTCAAACGTGTTTTCGAAGGAATGATACCCAGATTCGTCCTCCGACCTTTCCCTTGCATGGGGAAGGTGTTACACGGTTGGGGCTCGAGAAAGACATCGTGAAAACGTATGGAAAACGACGAGGATGGAAGGACTTACCTGCAGGGAGTCATCGGCTGTGATCAGAAGTCCTTGCTCCGGTGTGGTGAACGGGCGTCGGGGCTTTGAGCGTCTCCCTTCCTTCAGAGCCTCCAGCCGGCATTTTCTCCAAGGGCCGAAAGCTCGCCCAGTGTCTCCTGCGTCCGCACGATGGTTTCTTCGAGAGGTGGAAGCGTACTGAATGGGGTGAGAGGCCGCCTTTTTTATAAAGGATCGCCTTCCTTCTTTGGGGCGACATGAATCTTGGTTCGATTACGCGATCCGCGTAATTGATTGATTTGCGAGATTTAAGTAATTAAATCCCGTCGTATCTCCTAATTGATTCAGCTTGCCTTTCTGGGTAGTTACCTGACAGCCGCTACATGGCAATCGGACGTCGGTTAGTTCTATCCGGCTACTTCACGAAAGGGGAGTATGTTGGTTTAAATGGGTTTTTGGGGAGCTGGCTACCAGCTATTCATATCGGCTTGCCCCGGCAGGCTGGCTGGTTCCTCAAACCATCTACGCAAAGATGGGTTTTTGGGTACCCGGCTGCCAGTTGTTTGTACTGGCTTGTCGGCGGCATGCCGCTGGTTCCCTGAACCATCTGCGCCAATGGGGTTTTGGGGAGCCGGCTGTCGGTCTTTTGTACCGGCATGCCAGCAGCTGGCCAGCTGTCCCCCCCATTGGAGTTCGTTTAAGCATGGGGTCAACAGCCTCATATTTATTAAAAACTCGTGAAATATCATATAAATGATGCAATGCATAGAAAGATGTATAATAATAAATTCTTGATAATCTAACTATTGCATCATAAAAAAGTTTTAAAAATTCAACAAAACATTTTACATTTTTAAAATCATTCTTAGTTAATTGTTTTTTATAATCATCACAATGATGACGATTATACAAAGACATTATTAGAATTTCATATGGTAATACACTTTCTAACATTAAATATAATGAATTCCACATATGTTGAACATTTAAAGAGAATTTTTTATTCGGCATTTCAAAAGTATCAAATATTTTATCAAATTGTTGCTGCTGCTTTCCTGAACTAGTTGTAAAACTTATAGCATTTCTAATAAGTTCAATATAAATTTTAATTTCTTTTACACCTGATTGTACAATAATATTAATTATATGACACATACATCTTTGGTGAAATAATTTAAAACCATTTGGTGGACTTATTCTAGTTTTAAACATTGGTATTATTGTAGTATTTTTAATTGCATTATCAAAAGTTATACTACCTATTTTATTTCTAATTCCATATAAATCAAAAATTTTCATAATGTTTGCAAAAATTGTTTCAGCAGTATGTGGATGTTAAATTTTTCTAGACCCTATTAATCTTTTTTGTAAAGTCCAATTTTGATTAATATAATGTGCAGTTACAACTATGTACCCATCTTTAGTTCTACCCGACCAAATATCTAAAGTGCATGCTATACATGTTACTGTTGTACTCATAGCATTAATAAGTTCTAATCTAAGCTTGTTCAATGAAATCATAATATCTGACCTAATAGTATTTCTAGATACACGTTTATATTCTGGACAATATGCTTTACTAATATAATTATCAAAATGTTTATTTCCTCCAAAACTTATTGGTAAATATTCTGAACAAATAAATCTAGCATGCAAGTCCCTAGCCCTTTCAAAATTATAAGTCTATGAACTAACACTACCCTCAAGAGTAAAAGAAAGTTGGGTTTAAATTGTTTTATCCTTATTCCTATTATCACATGTACTAATATGCCTATTTAAATGACCTATACTGTTAGACGTTTTGCAGAAGAAGTTGGTGTTACAAATGTTGCAAAAGGCTCGTTCCTCTTTTGTGCCGTCTGCCACAGCTTTCATCATGATTGTGTACCTTGACCAGATGGAAGCTCTCTTCTGAGACTTCCTCGGCAACACAATTGAAGTTGAAGTTCCAGTAGTCTCCATTAATGGTGTTACTTCAGCTTCCGAAAAGTTTTCTTGAGGATATCTGTAGCCTCCAAAACTTTGGCCTTAGTAGTGCGCCATTATTTGTGACTTGGGTGAGAAAATTTGAGAAATTAAGAATTGAGAATTGAGAATAGATTTTGGAGAATTTGGAGTGAAGGAGATGAGGAGTGAGTTGGGTGAAAAATAAAATCTAACTCCCTCAATTTATAGAGAAAAGTTGGTTCAGCCGTTGAGGCGAAAGCCGACCGTTTCACCCGGTAGCTAGTCGCTCGTTGGGCGGAAGCAAGCCGCCCGTTGCGCAGAAGTGGGCTGCCTATTGGGCGAAAGCGTGTCGACCATTGTCGTGTCGGCCTATCCTGCCTACCCCCACACGCGACCGTTCACCCCGGCTGCCGACCCAATGACCTGACGACCCATCCCTCTGCCGGCCACAAAACTCATTCTGCCCCCTCCTGCACATCAGCAAACGCGACCGTTCACCTCGGCTGCCGACCCAATGACCTGACGACCCATCCCTCTGCCGGCCACAAAACTCATTCTGCCCCCTCCCGCACATCAGCGCACACGACCGTTCACCCCGATTGCCAGCCCAATGGCCTGGCGGCCATTCCCCCTATCGGCCATACGACCCATTCTGCCTCCTCCCGCGCACACAATCGTTCCCCCGCCTGCCGCACAACTCGACAGCTGGCCCAGTGACCCAGCGGCCCATCATCCTCCTGGCGACACGACCCGTTTAGTCCCCTCCCGCGCATCGATGCACACGACCATTCATCCCAGCTGTCGGCCCACTGACCCGATGGCCGATCCCCCTGTCGGCCAGACGACCCGTTCTTCCTCCTCCCACGCACACGACCATTCACCCCGCTCGTCGTACAACTGGGCGACCGGCCCAGTGACCCGATAGCCCATCCCCCCACTGGCGATACAACTCGTTTAGCCCCCTCCCGCGCACCGGCTCATGCGACCATTCATCCCGGCTGCCAGCCCAATGACTCGGTGGCCAATCACACTACCCATTCTGCCTCCTCCCGAGTACACTACAGTTAATAGCCATACCTATCCATTGACAGACACTACGAGAAAATGACATTTTTGTGACGGATGTAATAACACATCCGTCACTATTTAAGTTAATATTTCGTTACAAATTTTGAAAAGTGTGTGATGGATAAAAATTTGTTACTGATACATGCTTATTATGCTGTCACAAAACAATTTTATTGTGTTCTTTCCCGCCCTAACCATCCTGTGCGTGCATCCTTTTTGTCCGCCCGCCTTCTGCGTCCGCTCCCCCTTCCTCGTTCGCATCTGCTCGCCTCTTCTCCCGCTGTCGTCGCCCCTTCCACGTCTGCCGCCTCGTGCGTTCGCCTGCATTGCTAGCCCACCGCCGTTGCCTCTTCGTGAATCGCGTGCCCTAGTCGCGTAGCAGTACGCGTCGCCCGTTGCCCATTTGCCGTTCGTCGCCCGTCAGCTCGTGCATCACCCTCGCCCATTTGTCGTTCGATGCACGCCCTCTGTCACCATCGACACACGCCCTCTGCCGCACACACTACTGTAGGTCACCCCTCTTCCGCACGCACCACTGAAGGTCACCCACCCCTCTTCGCGTCGCCCATTTGCCATCCAATAGGTACTCTTTTCTCTTCAATCAAACCCTTTTACCCTTTACAATAGAAATGGTTGTTTTTTATTAGGCTGTTGTTTACGTTAGTTTAAATTACATATTGATTTTGTTTAGTTTTTGCTTCGACAATTTTTGTTGATGTTTAATGCCAAGTGGATGTTTGTATTTCAAGTATAATTTCTGTGTTCACAAGATCTTATAGTAGTTAGTTGGACGTTTGATGGGGTATGTAGTTTTTATTTCATTTTGAATGATAAGGTGAATGTGATTCATAATCTTAATGCATAAATTTTTAGGTGGGGTGTGCTGAATCTTCTATTGAATGTGTGCAGATTTTCTTATTGATTATTATTGTTCATTACTGTTTTACCTGTGGCTGCTATTGTGATTTTAATATGATAGTGAATATAAATGCAACTTTTTGATGCATGGAGCTGGCATAGTGATGCGGAAATGACACAGATTTTAGTTGATTGATTGTAGTATTTTTGGTGTTGATTTAATGGGGTTTTATGTGATTTTTGGTTGATTGGTTGAATGCAGATTTTGGTTGCAAGTTTTGATGAAACCATATAATTTATTTAGCTTGGGTGAAAGTTTTTGAGTATATATATATTACCATGCTTAATAACATATATAATATATCACTTTACTGGTGGATACATTGTGTACTTTTTAATTCTAAGGTACCACTACTTAATTCATTGGTCAAAATTAATCCATATTTACTTTAATCAAACAAAATGATATGGCCTATGGATAACATACAGCTAAACCAGTTTTCCTTAAAAGGAGGCCCTTTTAAGGAGTTTTCCTTAAAACTAGTTTTCACAGTTTTCATATGAGATTATTTACATATTTAGCATATTTTTTAATTTGTTATTTCCAATGATTTAGTGATGGATCATATGTAAGGGAAGGCATCCCTTTTTCAAATACAATGGACAAAAATTGGATTCAGAAGTCAAGGTACAAAAATAGTGTTCATGCTAATTTCTGAATTCTGACTCAGTGTTGATATTTGTGGATGGTAGATTTTCTTTGTATGTGTATTATAAAAATTGGAATTTTCTATTTAGTCAGTTTTTTCTCTAAAATATTTCTTGAAATGCTACTTCAGGTAACACACAAATGATAGTCAGCAATCAAATTGTTGTTGGAACTTTTATGAATTGAACTGACAATCCCACAAGAGTAAGCATTGGACAAAAATGGAGGGAATCAGATGTGACAGTTAATGATTTTTCCAAAATTTATGCTCCTCTTATTCGTGATGGAAGGATGGACAAATTTTACTGGTTAGTGAGTCCAAAATTCTTACATTTTTTTAAAACTAATGCAAAACTTGAGATATGATTGATGAAAACCCAAAGAATGAACTGAATATACGTTCGACTAAACGAAAGGTTTTATCAGGTAAACCAACTAAGCATTGGATAAGCCGATATTACCAATGAGTTAACCAATGCTTATATTGATTGATACAGGATTCAATATTCCAGGATTTTAGGAATTTATGGATACAAACTTAGTCAAAGTTGATGCACCCAGATCACTAAAGAGTACATACAGAAAAGAAGGAATTTAAATGATTGTAGAATTAAATCAAGCCTCAAGATTATGCCCTCTATTGTAATAGATTGTTGTTGCCATTTTTGATTATGGAAAATTTTTATAAATTAGGGTTCTCAAGAAAAAAAGGTGTAGGGCTTCTTCCAATATTATTTTCTTGCATTTGTTTTCTTTCATTTTCTCGTGATAATCACTCCATGCTTTTATTGTAATTTTGTTTTGATTTTTGTGTTTGTGCTTTCATTGTAATTGAAGAAGAAGCTCATTTCACTGGGTTGTAGTAAGAAGTGCAAGGTTGGTGCATGTCTTGCACATGATAAGGTTGCTGCCTTGTTAAAGGAATGCTATTGGTTAACCTGCAAAAGCAAGGGGGTTGGTGTCCAGAATGTGAAAGTTGAGGTATAAACCTATAAAACACCAAGGTATATATAGGCTCTGTTTGCCTGGGCGTTTTGGTAGGTTAGATTGAGTTTCACTTTTTTCTAAAAATTACATGATTTACGATAAAAAGTAATGATAGTATTTTTAAAAAAGTTGTAATAAATAATGAATAAAAAAGTAAAAGGATAATGTATAGTATTTATTATAATAATGTGATGATAATATTTTTTCGAAAGTTGTGATGAATAATGAATAATATTTATTATATTAATGTGATAACGATATTTTTTTGAGAGTTGTGATGATAAGGTTTTTTTAAGAGTTGTTACATGTAATGAGTAGTAAAAAATGTAAAAGTTATTTGGTAAATGATACTATAAAACGTTATAGTGTATAGTAAAAAATGTGGTTGCATAGTGAAAAATACTTAGACAAACAATGCCATAGTGGAATTCTCAAGGTTGGTGCCTTGAGAAGTGGACTAGCTTAGGATTGGGTGTTCTTGTGTATTTTTGTTTTTTTTCTCAACTATTGCTTTATGTTTTGAAAATCCCATCAATTTTTTTAAGTTCACCATTCATCCTCCCTCTAATGAAGCCTCAATCCCAACAAGGGTGTCAGTTGGGTCAATGGTTTGGCTATTCGAACAAAGTCTTTCACAAATCTCTTTTAATATCCTGCTAATTCCAAGAAACTACGTACTTCCTTGATGAAACTTGGCTGTCCCCGAGTACATATAGCTTAAACATTGGTTGAGTCCATTGATATGCCGTCCTTGGAGATCACATGTCCCAAATAGGAGATTTGGTTGTTCAACCAAAATTCACATTTACAGAATTTCACATATGATCCATAACTGTACTCAGTATAGGGAGAGATATATATGTGTATTTGGAGGCAAAGAAAAATCCCTTATGTCAACATAATGATCCGAAAATCCCAGACGCCATGGTGTTTAGTGGTGTTTAACGTCGAACATAGCGTGGGTGTGAAAATTGAGTTGCTCCAAAATAGAAGCTGTACGAAGATCGATGTGCATGGCATTGATGGTGTTGTTGCATGGAGATGTCGTTGGTGGCAGCGTTGACGGACGTGCATGCATGGGCACGTACAGTAGCAACGTGCGGGAGATGTGCATGGTGACGACAAGAATTTGCGGGAGGTACGCAGATCGAGTCATCATGCAGGCGTAGTGCGGAAGAGTCGGATGGGGGAAACCGTGGAAGCATGCATGGACGTGTTCAATTTTGGAGTTGGGGAAGATGCGGTCATGGTGTGAGTGTACGAGTGCATGTGGACAACAACCCGTTCGCGGTTGAAGGGAAGGACATGTGTACGTGTTACACCTAGACATGTTGATCGAGTTAGCAATTTTGTGTCAACACGACCTACAATGCTGATATAAAAAGCACTGTTCGTACCGGTTCGTAATGGACACGATGTTCATCGGTTGCCTATTACCACTACCTCCGCCCATTGCCACCTGTTGACCGTTGCCACCCTTGGGCCCTGCTTACTAACCGTTGACCGTTCCACATGCTCGTGTCCTCTTTTCCCCTTTTCTTCTCCTTTTCTTTCTTGGCCAAACTTTAGTTACAGTACAGTTGTCCCAATGGACACCCGTTGGCGTCGTTGCGACATCGCCTCGTCAATCACCGTGCCACCGCTGCTACTTGCCTCTACCAGCTCTGTAAAACTGCCCCTGCTTGCCTCTGCTAGGTTGCTACAGCCGTTGACAATGACGAAGCCTTCGTGTCGTGCAATAGCTAGGTCAAGTTAGGCTGATTTTGTGTCGACAATCGTGTTATGTCGAGCTAACACGAATCGGCTGAGGGCTGACCTGACATGACCTAATTGACATATCTAATTACACCTTTAAGATTTTTGTGTAGTTGTTTATTTGAAAAGTTCATGAAGCGTGGAAAGAGTGTGGTGCCTTTGTGTTATAAATAAGTGTTCGTGATTACGAAGGAAGAGAAGTAGACGAGAGGAAGAAAGGGAGAGAGGGGTGCTCTTTCTTTTGGGTATTTCGTCTGGTTCGTAGGTGAGAGGAAAGAAGAGAGAGAGAAAGATTAGAGAAGTGTTTTTTATGTTGTGTAACATTTCTTTAGTAGAATTCTTCCTTTCTACTTCATTGTGCTTGTGTTGCATCATTTTTGATGTCATAAATCACATAAGATAAAGATTAATACAAGGAATAAAAAAACTACTAAAAGAACACGGCTAAAAAAGCCCATTTTCAAAAGGACTAAAGATTCTTTTATATCACAAGGATAGTGTACATCAAATATTAAAAAGTAAAAACTTAGATTGTATTTGTCAATAAAGTAAGGTGATGTTTTTACCACGTATTGTTAGTTACACATAGTAATTAAGTAGAATAGGATAAATAAATAAAAAGAGTAGTAATTATGTTACATCGAGAATTGTTCCATAACTAAAAAAAATGACACTCTACTCTACTTCGATAACAAACAGTCTTATGTTTCGTTTTTTTTTTTTTTTTTCAACTTCTTGAATTGGAAAAAATGATTTTTGAAAAACTAGTTTTGAGAGTGAAGCAGAGAGAAGAGTACTTTTAAAAGCTAAGGGTCCAAAAAAAAAATGAAAAACTTTGACCTTTTTCTCTCTGTCCACGATAACTCCACTAACTTCCCACGTGCAACCACGCCACCACAGTCACGCTGTGGCCTCTGGGATCTCCAAATCAACATACAGTCTATGTATGCTTCTTGAGCGTCTATAGCACAATTCCCAAATGTTCTACTTGGGCTTCCTACATTCATGTGTAAATCAGAATGTCTTCATTGAATATCACAACAAACTAATCCAGATACTATTGAAATATTCTATTCATTAGGTCCAAAAAGGTTGTTGGTACACTGGTTGAATCGAACGGTAAGACTAAAAACTTCAACTAATGATATCTAGAATGTAGATCAATCTTTAAAAACACTGTGGCTCTCTCTGGTTGGTCAAATATATTGTCCATTCTTGGTAATAGATATCTATTCTTCACAGTAACCTTATTCAACTCTTTGTAGTCCACGTACAGTTTCATGCTATTGTCCTTTATTAGCAAAAAGGACTAGCACTCCCTAATTAGAGGTATTGGATTGATAGAATTTCTTGTCCACCAACTCTTAGAGCTGAACCTTCAACTCCTTTAATTAGCTTTGCTGGGGGCATGGTATGTGGTTCGCATCACCAATCACGTCCTAGGAGTCAGTTCAATGGTAAATTTCACTTCTCTGTCTATCAGAATATATGTTGGGCGTAGATCATTGGGAAACATGTCAGCATAAATATTCTCAAGTGCCGGCACTTCCTTCCTAGTATTCTCAATAGCAGTTAGGTACCCTCAAAAACCCTTATGCAAGACCCTCCTAACCTTGATATAAGTGAGTGTTTCAAAAAGTTGTTTACCTACATCTTCAAAATAGAACTTTTATTGCCAAGGTATATAGAATCAAACCCTTTTCAAACGGCAATTCATACCAACGTAATGAGTGGTCAATCAATCCATTCCTAAGATCACATCAAAATCTCGCATCTCTAAAAGATGCAAGTCTATTGGTAGAATTCACTCACAGTGATTGGGGCAATCTTCACACATTTGATTTGTAATTAGTTTCCCACTTGGGATTCCAACCACAAGTACATACCCTAATTGACTTGTGGCCCACGGTCCATGAGGCCCATTTGCTTCTTTTGTTGCTTAATTTGGGCCCAAAGGTCAATTAATGATTCGTACAAGTAAATTTGCCCCACTCGTTAGAGGTGTCAACTAGACTAAGTCAAACAATGCTAGCAAGGTCAAAGACATGATTTAACTGACACAACGTAAATTTTTGGGCCGTACTTAGATCGAATTTAACGACCCCCATTGTGAAAAGTAGCACGACACCACAAAATTTGGATAGTACGGATGACACGATGCTGAAGTGGCATGGGCCGCATGACAGGCCGACACGACGAAATTGTCGAACTATTGTCGCCGACAGGCTGGATTGGGGAGGGCAGATCGAGGAGCGAAGGAGGGGGCCAAGGGGGCTTGGCCTGGCTGGGGTGCGACTGTCACAACCCTGTCGGCACTTGGCAGTCGACAACGAAGGCAGGCAATTCCACAGTAGGTAATCGAGCCAAGGACAGTGAGGATGGGAGGGGGCCGATGGGTGGACGACCGAATTGCTGGAGGGGCGACTACCAAGTTGGGGTGCGATTGCAGCTGCGACCCGAGGAGGGGAGGGTCTGAGCGAGGGATGCCGAGCTGGGAGGGGAGGAGTGGGCGGAAGAGGGTCCAACTCGTTTGGGTTCAAGGGAGTGCGAGACTGTAGAGCTTGCACGCAGAGGAGGAGGAGTCGAGGCAAGGAGGGGAGGGGAGGGTGTTGGGCTTGGAGGTGACACAAGGAGGGGAGAGTGGGCGGAGGAGGGGCCAGCTCATTTGGGTTTAGGGGAGTGCAGGACTGTGGAGCCTACAGGTAGAGGAGGAGCTGAGGAGGGGGTGGTTGCCAGGCTGGGAGGTGACTCAAGTCAAGGAGGGGAGAGTGGGTAGAGGAGGGCCAGCTTGTTAGGGTTTAGGGGAGTGTGGGAGCAGTGGGATTGTGGTAAACCAGCGGAGGAGGAGAGGAGGAGAGGAGGAGAGGAGGCACTGCCCGCTGCTCCAAGCCTCCAATGGTCGAGCAACCTCCGGTAGCCTGCTCCTCCAACAAACAGGCTACTGGCTACACAACCACTCCAACAGGCACTGCTCTAGTGGTGAAATTCTGATGAAATTCTTTATATTTACACAGAGCCCATTATATCTTATTATAATCATTTTGTTATACTAAAGAATTGAATTAACTGAACAAGATTTTAAAATTGTTAAATATTTAGTTGATTTTTTAAAACTATTTTATGATGTAGCTGTTAGATTATCTGGTGTTTATTATTCAACTTCTATTTATGCTTTGCATCATTTATATGAAATTTGTTTAATTTTTTATAAATACGGTAGTCATCCATTTTTCAAACTAATAATAGATAAAATGAAAGAAAAAATATTTAGGATCCCATTATTGTATATATTAAGTGCTTAGGGCTAAAGTAAAATTAGTAAATTAATTAATTAAAGGAATGCAAAATTGTTTAGGTGTAAATCTTGGAATTAATATACAAATAATAGAGGAAAATTTAAATAAAATGTTTGATAAATATGAAATAAAATATAACATAGGAAAAATACAAATTTCTTCATCTATGCCATTATCATCATCATCACAGATGAGAATGACATCATAGGCATTATTATCAGCTCAAGATGAAGAAGATGTAGATATTTCATATACATTATCAAGTTATTCTTCCAAAACTATAGTTTCAAAGAGTGAAATAAATATTTTTAACTCCACCAATCATCAATATCTATGGAATGAATATACAAATATGAATTCCTTCGATGTGATAGATTAGTGGAAAAAACAAATCCTAGTTTTTCCAATTTTATTATATATGGCAAAAGATTTACTAATTATTCTAGTATCTTCAGTAACATGTGAATAAGTTTTTAGTATGAGTGTAAACTGGATAATAAAGAATCAAGATTAAAGTCAAATTTACTAGAAGTCTTAATGTGTATCAAAGACTAGAAACATGTTCAACTTCGTGACAAACAATTTTCTGATAATTTTAATTTGTAAATGTAAAATTATAACTTTTTAGTTTTAATTTTTTATTCTCCAATTGTAATAATGCAAATGTAATTTTATGTCAATTAATTATTATTCATGTAATGCAATTTTTTACAATTTTTTAAATCATTTGTAAGTTAAATTTGTACATGGTACATTTTGTATCAAAAATAACAATTCTAATTTTTTCATAAATATAATTTCGTAATTATATTTTTTTAAGTTGTATAAATTGTATGTAGTGTGGTGGTTTGAAATCTTATATTAGATCATCTATTTTAAACTTATTATAATCTTATAAATATATAATATTAATTTTTAAATTATTTAATAAAATAAAAAAATAAAATTAGACAAAGCATGATTTGACATAACTTGTCACGATTCGACACAATCAATGACACAATTGATCGACACAATCCAAATAGGTCGTGTCTAAGTCGAAAAAAATCTTGCAAGACACAACACGGCCCAACACAAATAGTATCAGGCTACAAAAAATTCAGGGGTCATGCTAACACGACTCGATTGAAACCTCTACCAACCACTAAGGACATATGGAAAACCATTGTTCCGGTACCCACACATTAGTTGCCACGTCATCCCAAGTGACTATGTAGCTAATTCTCCTAAAATCACTTTATCGATTAACTATTTGAATTAGATATTTAATCACACAATCAATTATAGAGACATTTAAATTAAATCATTTGATTTATATTTTTGGAATCTCTAGTTAAATCAAGTTAAATTCAGTTAACAAGTCAACTGAACCCGATTAGCTAATCAGACCCTATTGATTAAACATAATTGACTAATTAAACCAAATTAGCTAGCCCAATCAACCTCAAGCTGCACCTCGATTCAAGCCCACCAAGCATCCAGGTTCACCCAACCGGTCAAGACCCACTTGCACTTGGACTGCACCCAAGTCTGAACCCGGATCAAACTAGGCCTGAACCCAAGTCGCACCTTGGCTGAGCTGCTACACCAAGGTTTGCCTGTCCGACCAAGCCGGTTGTCCAGGTCGCACCCAATTGCCGCACCACTGCACCCACATGCATCCCGACTCACCACACCTGCACTTGCTCCCCAGACACTCGCACTGATCGAGCCACCTTCGTCAGTGCATACCCAACTCGTCCACGCACCGCTTGCTCACACGCCCATGCTCGGCTCGCCCACTCATGGGACCATCTTCCTCACATAGCAGCCGTGCATAGTGTACATCCACACAACGGAAAGCAAGGACACACTCGATTTACAACAGTCGCCTATCCTCACTCTCCACATTTACAGAATAGTATACTTGAACAAATTAATTAAACATCACAAACAAGGGGTTGCCGACATAATTCATTGGCCACAATCCCCCTTTCTTAAAAATATAAACTCTCCAACATTCACTTTTAATATGAGACATTCATCAACATTGAAACGCATACACGTGCACATTACAAATAACCATGCAAAACAAAGGCAGTTAACATGTCTGCACATAGATTAAGTTGTTACATGAGTCTGGTAACTTGACAGTGCTCCAGAGACATACTAAACAACAAGCCGTCTACTACCACATCCTAACAGGTCATTACAGGATATCATGCAACATACAACATATCATGATCATTCTATACATTACGTCCCAAAAAGAAAGCCAATTGCAGATTTCCCAAAATGAGGCCCCAAAAAGATCTTCCAGTGAGTAGGGAATTACTACTAAGGAAAACTATATTGCACATATTACATTGCACATTGGTCCATTTTTACTGCATGCCCTATTTCCATGCCATTTTTGATCCAAAATCTGTGCTAAGTTTGTGGTGGGTTAGCTTCACATGGAGTAATTGGTTTAACCGTGTATAACATATTATGACATTATGTAATAATACTAGTATATCACATAACTCTATATTATATATAAAAATAATTTACATATAAACTAGTTGACCTAATTCTCACCAAAATGCATTTATCTTCAAGACCATTTGATCATTCCTTCCAATTTGTCTACTATTCACTCCATTTCTATTACTTATGGTTGTAGTGGTCTTATTTCTAGAGAAAGGGTTATACAATCCACTTGCCAAATTCCTTTGAAGAGGCTTCATTCTAACATTGAATTATTTTATTTTGCTTTCAAAAGCATTTGGTTCTGTTGTCTCTAGGCAGAATTTATTTTTCAGTCTTGATAAGTTGTGTTCTCTTAGTTATTTTTGTGTTTAGAAATACTATTATTTTGATTATGTACCTACTTAAGGATATTTTGTATCTTTCGATGTTACTTAAGTCTTGCACCATATGTATCTCTTTTGTTTTTATTCTCTGAAAGTACCTAGAATCACCTTGCCTTTCCATTAGTAGGAAGCATTGTATAGAAATGCTTCCAAGTCCAATTAATAGTTTATGAAGAGATCTACTATTGCATGACAGCGCCATTATGAAGAGATCTAATGTCATTAGAGTGTCATCCTTAATGGTAAGTATTTAACTGAAATTTCCTCTAAATTATCGGAACTTTCTTTGAATCACCGAAATTTCCTCTGTACACTACCTGAACTTCCTTTACACCATTAGAATTTCCTTCAAGCATCACCGAAACTTCCTCTAAGTACCAGAATTCCTCTCTGAACCACTAAAACTTCTTCTGCACCACTAAAATTTCCTCTAAGTACCACCAGAACTTCCTCTACACCATCGAAATTTTCTCCAAACACCACTAGAACTTCCTCTAGCGAACACACACCACTAGCTTTTCTAGTGGCACCACCAGAAAGTGGTAAGCGAGGAACAAAGGAAGGACAATGGACGACAAGCTTGGTAAACAAGGAATGGAGCACGGTTGTGTCGGAGCAACTACGAAACAGCAAGGGGAGCGTGGCTACGACCAGAGTTGTGATTGTGTTAGAATGGGAAGTGTGTGAAATGAGAGGAGCAGCAGTTGCTTCAAGAGGAGAGGGGAGTGTGGCTGTGACAGGTGTGCACCTGTGAGAGAAAAGTGTAACTACGAGGGGAGTGCAACTACACATGCTTACATCGATTTGGGAAAGAAGAGGGATTTAGTCAAATTCGGGGGAGGGAGTTGAGAATTGATTTCTCAACCTCTTATTTATATGATTCATCCTTGAGAATTTAATTTCATATCATAAAAATTGCACAAACATTAGAATTGAGCTAAATTAAATTTTGCCTGATTCAAATCAGCCTAATTCATGATGCACAAACACCCACTAAGAAATAAATCTAATTCTACGTGAAAAACAGCCATTTAAACAATAGATATATATATATATATTTTAAATATTTTAAACATTTGTCTCATAATTTAAGAATATTAACTTAAAATTTAATTAAAAAAATTAAAAATTATATTTAAAATAAATAGAAATTTTAAAAAATTAAAAAATTCTATTTAATAATAAATAGATACTACAAAACATTTAGTCTTTTGCTATTTACTAAATCTAGCTGACTCCTAAAATCACTATTAATATCATTATTAATATATAAATTTTAATGTATAAATTTTCATCACTTTAATTACTATATAAATTCAACTCTATTCATGAAATTAACTTTAACTTCAACTCTATTTAATTTCCACAAGTGTTAGCCTGATATATCCTTCATTATTTATACCTTATACCTTATAAATACCACTTTTAAATTGTGGTGTTCTTTGGTCTTTGCCTTATTTAAACACCTTTGGTTACTCGAGAATAATGTTATTTTTAACGATACTCGTATAAATTCAGATCATTATATCTTTGAGATCTTTAACTTTGTTATTTGTTGGTTAAATCACTTCACTAATAACGCATCATGCCTAACTAAAGCTGCTTAACTTATTTGGGGTTGGTTTTAATTAACTTTTAAAATCACTTTTAACATTATTATAATTATATAAATTTTAACATATAAATTTTTACTATTTCAATTACTATGCAGATTCAACTTCATTCACAAATTTTACATTTAATTCTATCCAACTCTCAAAGACCAGCGTTTTAAATATTTAACTTAATGCTAAATTAATTAGCACTCAAATGTTCGATTAAGTGTTTTAAATGTTTAACTTATTAGATTAAATATGTTTAATATTTGTAACAGTTTCGAGAACTAATGTCAATGGATATAGTTAGTTAAATAACTGCTACATATGCATATAGTTTATGAATTATCACCGTAGAATGTCATGTGAAATTTTAAGTTCACACATGATGAGAGAATCGGCATTTTATGGTAAACGGTCAGACGATTGTATTAAAAGACCAACATTTTAACATTCACACGTGACTTTTTAAGTTAGCCGCATGTGTTGTACAGCGTGGCCGTCAACTTAATATTCGAAGGGGTATAGTTTACATGTCACATGAAATTTTAAGTTCACACGTGATGAGAGAATCGGCGTTTTATGGTAAACAGCCGGACGATTGCATTAAAAGACCGACGTTTTAAATATTTAACTTAATGCTAAATTAATTAGCACTCGAATGTTCGATTAAGTGTTTTAAATGTTTAACTTATTTGATTAAATATGTTTAATATTTGTAACAGTTCGGAGAACTAATGTCAATGGATATAGTTAGTTAAATAACTGCTATATATGCATATAGTTCATGAAATATCATCGTAGAATGTCATGTGAAATTTTAAGTTCACACGTGATGAGAGAATCGGTGTTTTATGGTAAACGGCCAGACGATTGTATTAAAAGATCGGTGTTTTAACATTCACACATGACTTTTTAAGTTAGTCGCATGTGTTGTACAGCGTGGCCGTGAACTTAATATTCGAAGGGGTATAGTTTACATGTCACGTGAAATTTTAAGTTCACACATGATAAGAGAATTGGCGTTTTATGGTAAACGGCCGGACGATTGCATTAAAAGACCGGCGTTTTAAATATTTAACTTAATGCTAAATTAATTAGCACTCAAATGTTCGATTAAGTGTTTTAAATGTTTAACTTATTAGATTAAATATTTTTAATATTTGTAACAGTTCCGAGAACTAATGTCAATGGATATAGTTAGTTAAATAACTGCTACATATGCATATAGTTTATGAAATATCACCGTAGATTGTCATGTGAAATTTTAAGTTCACACGTGATGAGAGAATCGGCATTTTATGGTAAACGACCGGACAATTGTATTAAAAGACCGGTGTTTTAACATTCACACGTGACTTTTTAGGTTAGCCGCGTGCGTTGTACAGCGTGGCCGTCAACTTAATATTCAAAGGGGTATAGTTTATATGTCACGTGAAATTTTAAGTTCACACGTGATGAGGGAATCGACATTTTATGGTAAACAACCGAATGATTGCATTAAAAGACCGGCGTTTTAAATATTTAACTTAATGCTAAATTAATTAGCAATCGAATGTTCGATTAAGTATTTTAAATGTTTAACTTATTTGATTAAATATGTTTAATATTTGTAACAGTTCGGAGAACTAATGTCAATGGATATAGTTAATAAATAACTGCTATATATGCATATAGTTCATGAAATATCACCATAGAATGTCACGTGAAATTTTAAGTTCACACGTGATGAGAGAATCGGCATTTTATGGTAAACGGCCAGACGATTGTATTAAAAGACTAGCATTTTAACATTCACACATGACTTTTTAAGTTAGTCGTGTGTGTTGTACAACGTGGCCGTCAACTTAATATTTGAAGGGGTATAATTTACATGTCTCATGAAATTTTAAGTTCACACGTGATGAGAGAATCGGCGTTTTATGGTAAACGACCGGATGATTGCATTAAAAGACCGGAGTTTTAAATATTTAACTTAATGCTAAATTAATTAGCACTCGAATGTTCGATTAAATAATTGCTACATATGCATATAATTCGTGAAATATCACCGTAGAATGTCATGTGAAATTTTAAGTTTACACGTGATGAGAGAATTGGGGTTTTGTGTTAAACGGCCGGACGATTGTATTAAAAGACCGGCATTTTAACAATCACTTGATGAAGTCACAGAAGTACTGTTAATACACGGGTTTGTAAACGATACTTCCGTCCGTCACTACTTTATTTCTGCGGTACTTCCGCCTTATTTAAATGTTGGAAAACCACTTTCACAGTTTTCTACAATGATAGCAGGGTTACTCTTGAAGTTTTATGTCAATCTGTATGCAGTAAACATACTTAAATGATAACAATAAGTTTTGTTATAGAACGTTAACATTAAATTCTTCATCAAAACAATAAGGGTAATTAATCAGAGAACATTATCCATAACAATCTCCACATTTTTTATGACTCCAAAACTAAACATATATATTGAAAACATATATGTCACCAAACACAAGTCCTGACCTGAACGAATTTCATTATTTCAATATATTACATCAGTTTATTTGACTAAAACAGTTACATGTAATGTAAGCATGCTTGTGTCATACTCCTCTTCAAGCATCATCTTTCCTGTTTTATTGACGACTACTTGCATTGGGACAAGTAGTTATGTAATGACCTAGTTGCCCACACCCATGACACATCCTTCTTTTCTTATGGGTGTTAATTTCTTCAATGGAAGCTTTTAGCCGTTGAGAATGGGCAGGTCTTCCTTTGGTTTTTCCTGATGTAGATGGATCATTCACCATAAAACTAATTGGTAAATCAATTGTAGTGGGCTTATTTCCACTTTGATCATCTTGTGTACACTGCACACGTAATGCACTAGTTCTCTTCAACAAATCATCAAAAGTTGATTTCACTAGTACGTACTGTTCTATTGAAGTGAAAGCAGTGTCCATAAATTTGAATGCACTAGACCGTAAGTCCCATCTCATGAGAGGAGTAAACCTATGACAAATACAAAAACATGTTTTATCAACATCAATTGTTGAAATAAAATTCTTTGATGAATATAATAAACATACCTATCAACATGATCTGGTGGTCCATCAATAGTGCTACTGTGGTATCTGCAGCGAATAGTCCATCTATGCAATATATATTTGCTTGGTACGTGGGTAATCTATTTGTTCCATAATATAGAAAAGATATAATGACAAAGAAGACCTTCATTTTCAAATTTCTTGCATGAACAACATACGTCATAATTGGTCTTCTTGTTCAAACTGACTATTTTAGGTTTTGTTGACATCATTGGATTTCAAACTTCAAAACAATATTGTATACCTACTTTGCTTATTTTTTTATTAAGATATGTCAATCCTTTTCTCATTTCATCTTGAAATATAGAAAAAATATTTCTTGTATAACTTGCAAACACCTGAATTTCAATTGAGGTAGAGAACACAAGTGTCGGCTTTGTTGTCAAAGTAATTAAGTCTTCATGTTCCTCGGATTGACGTCTTACTTTCAATGCTCTATCAAATTGGACAACAAATTTTGATAAAGGAGTATGAGAATGCACATACTCATCAAAAAATGAATTTACGCTCTCAGACCTTTGACTTATAGTCATGCCTGCCATAAATATATCTTTCATATAGCATGGAACCCAATACTGTCGAATGGTATACATGTAATTCAGCCAAGAGTTACCATGCAGTGTTGGATATTTAACAGTCAATAATTCCCACTCCTTTTCAAACTCTTTAGGAGTTGTTGCACCATATATACATTTATTGTAATCAACCTTAAAGTTGACATCAGTGCGCATCTCTGGGACATGACCAATGGCATTTCGGCTAATATGCCAAGAACAATAA
>JAMKPZ010004412.1:0-15450 GCA_024699675.1 Amphibolis antarctica
AATGGGTCATGTTGTGTAAGCCATGCCTGGACTGTTAGTGGAAAGGCTAGACATGACTTGGCTTGACACCAAAAAAATTTGGGTCATGTTGAAATTTTTTTTTAAAATTGTTCATTAATATGTAATATTTTTCTTTATGTTATAAACAAATATTGATGAATAGTATATATTACAGTGATAGGATATGAACCAAAAATAATGACTAATTAGTTATACAGGTTTCGTTTAGAAATAAAGTTTACAGAAGTTTTTGTACTATACAAAGTATATATTTAATATACGGTACAACGAGAGTAGAACTTTTTAAAGAAAAAATACAAAGAAATTTTCTCATATTAAAAAACGTAAACTACAAACTCACCTACTATATTGATTTTGTCAAACAAAGTGCATAATTAATCAATCCTTAATTATTACTCTCTCTCTAGATAATCTAGCGCTTCTCCCGAAGGGATTTATACGTGACAAATAGTAATAATTATTTTAGCAAAAGCAGCCTTACAATACTAGATTAACAAAATAAAGAAAAAAACCAATATATTGACAAAATAACAAAAAATAAGGATGCACGGATAACTACAATAAATCGAACTAAACAGTGATGGGCTAGACTGGGCTGGATGTATGGACTGGGTCCAATAAACCAATCTACAAATATATATGTACCAGCCCATCTACCAGTTTAAGTTTGTTTTGGAATACAAGTAGTATTGTAAATAGATATGTGACTGTTAGGTGCATATGACTTGATTTATATTTTTTTTTTCTGATAAAATTGTTGAATTTCCATCCACATAGAGGATGACAATATAATATTTTTCTTATGTTGAGACTTTACAGTAATTTTTCCACTAAACTTATTAGGATATGTGGAGGATGTGAGAGAAAAAAACAGATCGAAATAAGAGAAGAAGACAGCTGTTTTTTAAGTACCTTTTTGTTGTGTCACATTAATCAAGAAGTTGATTGGAGGGTTGTTTATAGTTGAATTGAACTGAAATTTTACTGACTAAGTTGTGACTTACTGCCTTTCAAATTGAATAGTTGAATTGACGATTAGAATAATATAGAAGTAGATTCAAAGATGGTTTTAAAAGTCATTCGTCATTTTGGTTATGTAATACATACTCTTAAGAAAAGTTCTGTTTAAAAGGTGAAATAAAATCTATTTAGCTTGAAATCTTTTCAGTAGATCAGGAACTCGTGAAGTTTCATTCTTGTCAAGTTTTATGATAGCAAAATTATCTAGAACAAGGAAGGCTATTTTTTGAGTAAAATCTATTTTGTCTCTTATTTGTATTATTCATTAATTGATTGTGGATGTATGTGTGATTCTTTTAATTAAATACTAGAAAAGACCTAATTTGTAACTACTATTATTATAGTAGAGGTTTGAAGTTGAACAGATTAATCCTATGATTTTTACTCCTCACAACAAAGAAGTTTTTCACGTTAAAATATTGGTGTATTTGTTATTTGCTTGTTTTGATTATTTTTCTGTTGTTTCTTCATCATTGAGAAGTTATTTTGAAAGATCCAATTACATATTTTTCCCAACAAAAGTGGTAGCCTAAAATATGTGTTTGGCTACAGTATCTAGCTGGATTGTGCAAAGAAATGCTTGACTCTTGTAACAGCTAGAGGCTTGCCAACCAAGTCATTTCAGCGGTTGTACTTTGTAATAAGCTCATTAATTATCTTTGGATTTGTAGTTTGTGTATAAAAATACTATACTTTTGTGCATAGTAAATTGTAAAGTAAGAATTTATATATAGAAATTCTTATAACGATGATGACATATGAAAGTTTATACTTGTAGATGTTGAATGATATCTAAACTTTTTGTTGTTAATTGGCTTGGTTAATTAATATAATTTCCACTTGATTTTGAGCTTGTATTTTGTTTATCTGTACTTAAACTCTTGGGTTCTTGCCTTCAGGCTTCTTTGAATTGAAGCCTTCACGTACTAGTGTGTCTATATTGATCTATTATTAAAAAAAATATTTGGATGAAACTACCGAAATTGTTAATTATATAAAAAAATATATTAACAACCGTATGCAAACATTTTTGATTTTTCTGTGTAGATCGATAAACACACGAAGCCATACGTCATCAGTGATGTCAGTAACATGGCTATCTGGCATTGCTGCAGTAGATGAATACGATGGACGACAAGCACAGCATCAGCGACAAGCCAGCGCCGACGAAGCCTGCGACAAGCGCCGCCTTGCCCTGATCGCAGAAGGGCCTGAACATATCGCATATTGGAAACCATCGGAAGGGGAAGTTGCCGTTCTTCCCCAGCTCTGCCATTGCTGCCGCTGCGGCAACCCCCGTCGCGAGCAGCGCCAGAACCACCTACGGGCGGTAGTGCAAGAAAGGACGACCATGATATGTGTTAATGAATATGACATGGACGCTAGCTGTGGTATATATTGTCGGAAGGTCCCAACTGATCACGGTGGCCCAAATGAATCGATTCGATTGATCGAAAGAAGGAGATGAGGAAGCGGTAGCTAGAGTACCGTGTCGGCGGCGTGGACCAAAAGGCCAAATGTTTGGCACCTGACGACGGCGGTCAGCAGCAGGACGGAGAGGTTGTAGCCGCTGGCCACGGCATTGGCCAGTACAAAATACCTGCAGGTTGCAAATTGGCAAGATGAGATCGATCGAGGCGGAGAAATAGGAGGAGGAAGGTACAGATTGGGATTACAGAAAAGCAGGTGTTTGCTGGAACTTGGCAACTTGGGTCTGGTTGACGGAAGCTGTGCCCAGTATCGCCAGAGTCAGTGTCTTCGTTTGCTTATTGAAGGCCATGGTAAGTGCAGCAGCAGCCGTGGCCAACAGAGCTCCCACTCTCAGCGACACAAGAACCAGGCGCGGTAGCTTCTTCTTTGGAGCTAATGGATCAGCTTGCGACTCTTGCTTCTTCTCATGATTCTCCTCCATGACTGTCTTGTAGAGAGAGAGAGAGAGAGAGAGAGAGAGAGAGAGAGAGAGGGGGTGTGGATGTTGATGCTGGAGGTTGAATTTCACAAGAAAAGTGGAGCTTATAAAGAGGCAGCTAGCTAGAGGCACAGGTATTTTGTTGGAAAAAATAGTTTACAATGGAATTGATTTTATATCGTACTTGAGTTCTTTCTTGTTAGTTAATTAATTTTAATTAGGTACAATTTATATGGTATTAGAATTAGTTTGTTAGAATAGTTTTATTTGAAAAATGTAGGGAATAAATTGAATTTAATATATAAAAAGAAACTCTTTCACTTATAGCTAATTGGTTTGAAATGGAATTTTAATATGATATTAGAATCAATTTATACACATCTACCTGTGGACATTTGTAGGCATAAAAAAAATTGAAAATAAGTACAAGTAAGGAAAAGTGTTAGAATAGCCTTACATTAATGATAAATGTAAGGAATAAACTGGACTTTTAAAATAAACTCTTTCATTTATTATCAATTGATTTTAAGAGTGTGTTTGTGCATGTAGAATTAGTTAGAAATAAATTAACGAGAACTCATATCTTAAATGGAATTGAATTAGGAAAAAATGAATTCAATGCAGAAGAGTTCAAACACTTTTTAAAATTGAACGAAATAAGAAATTCTGGCAATCAGACAAAAGTAAGCAATGAAGCTTGAGTTAGATGAATTCCAGACGATTTATATCTCATGAACCTAAGCTTTATTTCTATCTTAAATTAAAGAGTGAACAGTATTGACGGAAATGAATTAAATTCCACCAGTACAAATAAGTGACATATGAGAATTGAATTCATTTCAATTTAATTCTTATGAATTCCATAGATACAAATGGAGTGTAAGATGGAATTCTAATACAGTTCATATAAAATGTAAGATATTTGTAAGGTACTTTAATAAGAGATTTACAAGCACGAGAAGTGTTAGAAAAAATAGTTGTATATTTAAATCAATGAATAAAACTAAGATTTTTATATTTATTTGTAAGTCTTTTTCTATTAATCAATTGATTTTAACAAGACAAAGTTCACATATTTTTGCCATGTTTGATGGCTCACCGACTGTTTGTGGTGAAGATGATGCACTTCAAGTAAGGCTTAAGATTCATATGAATAAAATGTTCTTAGTTCTCTGTAACAAGTTGGTATTTGTAGAAAGATGAGTTGGGTGCTTAAGAGCTTTTGTCACGCTACATCATGCGGTGGTTGGATCTGACCCCATTTAATTATTTGACCCCAAAATCTACAGATCACTTCACCTGCAAGTTTCTAAGGTGATGGATACAATCAACCAATCAATCAATTGGAACAAGAAAAGGTGCACTAGCTTTTCTTAATTAGAGTGATGTGCTCAGTCTAAAACTTGCAAGTTTGAATATCACACATGCGCAAGAAATCTACATCCAGTACTGGAGTTTGCAGCACAGATTTGAGCATTATTATGCCTAATTCAAAAGTTGGTCGATTGGTAGCTAGGATGGGTCCAAGTGAAGAGTAGGCGTCTGTGGACACATGAGGTTTGTTTAATAACGAAATGTTCTAATTCTAAACATTTGTAAAGAATTAAAAGTTAAGTTACATTGTTAAATAGAATTGAACTTTACGATAAATTTTGAAATAAAAACTTATATATAAAGATTTGTGTTAATGATGAGACTTGAGAGTTTACGTGAAATTGAAGTTAGAGTTAAAAGATTATTATCAAACAAAACTATAGTCAGTAAAAAGTACTGGAATAACCAGTAAATCTCAATCGAAATGTTAATCGATTCACATTCTAATTAATTACTAGGCTTGTAGAGCAGCATATCTTTCTATAACATTCTCATGTAGGGAACCTCACCAACATCAAGCACCTTTAGCTGTCTGTGAACTAGGGCTTGGGTTTCCTTTGAGATTGCTGAAAGGGATCAAAGTTTTACTTATGTCGGCTTTCACGATCGATGATCACTCACATCTCATTTCAACTTACTTTGATGTCATATTAACTTACTGTAACATTCTATACTCTAGATGCATTTCAGAATTATGGTTTAGTTTGTTTTCAACTTCTTTCAACTTTTAAAATCACTCTTAATGTCATTATTACTATATAGATTTTAACATATAAAATTTTATTACTCAAATTACTATGTAATTCTAATTTTATTTGCAAAAACAATTCTAACTTCAACTTTATCCAACTCTTAGAACTGAAAAAGCTGTCCACAAATACATCCTATGGTAGAGATTTAGATTCTATTTGTGTACATTGAAAATTCATGAAACCTAAATCTAGAAAACATACACTACACGAAAACAAAGAAAATGTGACAAATTTTATAATCTATCACCTATGTACCTAAAATTTATCACATTTACATTATATGGGTGACAGATGTGTAAAACATATATTAATAGAAAATTCTATGAAGTAGTTTGTGTATGCGTACGTGGGAAATTTCTATATAGTTATTTGTGCACTTCATGGAAAATAATGAAATTTTGTATATAAATTTAAATAGAATTTGTAAATATTCTATATCTTAACTTTTTAAATATAATTTCATCTATTTCAACTTAGATGTTATATTAACTTCAACGAATTTTGATCTATAAAATGCTTGTTTGTATGCATCAAAAATATGAGAAATAGAAATTTAGGAAACAAAAATAGAAAAAGAAAAATTGGAAACAAAAAATTTAAAAGATTGTTTGTGTATGTGGTAGAAATTCTAGAAAATTAATTTAAACAAAATTTATAAATATTCTATATTTTAACATTTCTAACATAATTCCATTTTAGCTTCAATAATAACATAGTAATAATGAAAATTTAATTGCATTTATTATAATTTTATTTTTACAAAATTTAATTTCAAAAAATTCAATTTCATTATAATTGTATATATGAAACATATCTATAAATCATAGGTTAATATTTTTTAAACTTTTACTACTACATGTATTTTTCAATTTTAATTTTATTATTATTATTATTTCTCTAACCCCTCCTTCATCTCCTTCGACAACGATATAAAAGAATGATATAGAAGGAGAGACATTGTCAATGTGGAGTCAAGAATTAAGCAACAATGTAAATTGAAGAGTGAGTGATGAGACAAGTTGGGAATCCACAAGGTTGCAGATTTTTGCAAAAGGTGAGATTGGAGATGAGTTTCAGCGTAACCACAAGTCCAACAAAGGTTATGAGAGGTGAGAGTAGTCTGGCTTTCACTAAGGATCGATGGTTGCAATTTAACATTGCGAGATCTTCCATGTAGTGATTGACAAGTGAATGTTGGGAAGGTTGGGAGTAATCAAACATGAGCGATGAAGGTTAGAGGAGGGTGGGTGAAGGTTGGGAGAGCATCAAAGTTAGGCAAGTGTTGAAATCTTTTTTTGTAACTATGAGTTCAACAAATGTTAGGTAAGACTTACGAAGTTAAGAAAATACGTCATAATGAAATTTTCACAAGTTATAGAGAATTTTCCAACTAAGGGGTGAGAAGTGGTGGAGAAAATCAATATTTATAGTGATGGAAAAATTTAAAAAAATTTCACATTTTCCAAGACACACTAATGCCTAAAAATTTGACAAAATTTTTTGAATTTTCCTTTTCCAAAATATACGAAAGATACAAATCTCCCAAGAAAAAGGAAAAGTAGGATAACTTACAAAAAGTTGAAACTATCAATATTACTATCATGGAAAAAATTAAATGAACCTCTCTTGTTGTTGGAAAAATTAAATTTGAGGAAAAAGAAATCATGCAATTACATGGATTGGGAGGTACGTACTTGTAATAGTTCTAGAAAATTTATCTTAAAGAGACTTTGTTACTTAAAGCGAGGGAGTTGTGTATATCAGAAATCTTGAAAATGAAAAATTTTGATGGTCGAAACTTCCATGGCTGATGGGCAAAATTTCCTTTGGGAGATCGACAATCTGATGATTCTAATGCTGATGGGTCGAAATTTTCGTCAGTTTCGTGGTTGATGGGCAGAATTTCCTCTGGGAGATGGACGATTTGATGCTGATGAGTGGAATTTCCTTTGGCTGATGGGTGGAATTTCCTTTGGGAGATGTAGAATTTCCTTTGGGTGGTGGCGATTGCCCATTGCTCTCCAATGGTTGACAATGATGATGGGTCTATAGAAGGTAAACCATTGTAGAAGGATGAAGATAGAGATAAAGCTCAACTTAATTCATTCACCAACTAACAAAGGGTTTAAGTATACAAACATAAGGAAATAAACAAAACAATAACCAATAATAGAAAAGGAAAAAGCCCAAAATATATAGACAGGGCAGTTACGAAAAGGAAAACTCCTAAAAAGTGAAAAAAGAGCCTCAGCCATGATTTGGAGGAATATTCTTAGCATGCCCTCACAAGTTTGTAGGATTGGAGTGAAGATAGAGCTTGTTAATAGACTAGGAGTGTCGTGGTGACATAAAGGCTTTGGTAAAGCCATTAGCAACTTGATATGGTGAGGTGATGAAAATGATTTGAAGGAGCCCCCAAGAAAGAAACTCTCGAAGAAAATGATAATCAATCTCGATATGGCGAGTGCAAGCATGAAAAACTAGATTTCATGAGAGCTAAATGACCAAGGCATTGTCTATGTAAATCTGAGGAGGACAGAAGACATATTGCTGGAGATCTCAAAGAAGAAATTGAAGCTAGTGTAACTCGGCAACGGTGGAAACAAGGGCGTGACATTCAACTTTTGTACTTGAGTGGGAGACTGTAACTTACTTTTTGGATGCCCATGGAATGAGATGATTATTAAGGAAAATGCAAAACCCTATGGTGGAGCATCGATCATTAGAGGGACCACCCCAATCAACATCGTAGAAGGTGGAAAGCTAAAGTGAAGAAGTTGGGTGGAAACGATAGATAAGGCCATGGTGAAGGGTATCTTTAATATAGCACAAAACACGTTTGGCCTTTTCGAGATCTTCTTCTGTGGGAGCTTGCATTTGTTGAGCAAGATGATTAACAAGGAAGACAATATCAAGTCGGGTGAGGGAGAGATATAACAGTCCTCCAATGATTCAATGGAAGTTAGTTGGAGATGATAGAAGGGGTGACTTAGCAGATGAAGCTTTGGGGATGGAGGTGGGGGTGGCGATAGACTTGGAAAGATGAAGATTGAAGCGACGAAGAAGATCTATGACATAACAAACCTATGTAAGATGAATGGTGATGGAGGAGGTGGTGATTTCCATGCCAAGGAAGAAAGCAGGTGGTTCAAGGCAGTGACATTCAAAGGAAGTAGCAAGATTATCAATAAATTGAGTTATGTGATGAGATTCATTCCCGATGAGAAGAATGTCATGAACATAAACAAGAAGAATGAGAAGGGCATCACTAGTGTGACGAATAAAAAGAGAATTATTAGATGAGCTCTTAGAAAAGCCAAAGGTGGAAAGAAACCAGTAGAGTTGAGCATACCAAGCATGAGGAGCTTGTTTCAAACCAAAGAGGGCTTTGTGTAGGTGACATGTGGTGTGGGTAGGAAGAATGTTTAAAACTTGGTGGTTACTTGGTGAAGACGGGTACATCAAGATCGCCTTGCAGAAAGGCGTTATAGATATCAAATTTCTCCATAGCCCATTGATGGGAGGTAGCAAGAGAAAGAAGAAGTTCGATTGTAGTGTGTTTAGCAACAAAACTAAAGGTTTCACCAAAATCAAGGCTGAGTTGTTGATGAAAGCCCTTAGCAATTGGACGAGCTTTGTACCGAGCGACATCTCTAGAAGCATCCCTCTTAACATGAAAGATTGATTTTGTATTGATAGTATTGACGTTGAAACAAGGTAGGACAAGCTCTCAGGTGTGATTGTGCAGTAGAGCAGCATATTCTTCCTTCCTAGCTTGAATCCAATGGGGGAAGTGTGTGGCTTTAGTGTAGGATCATGGCTTATAGAAGCAATCCTGAGAGATGGAGGTGAGAAGGGTTTCAGAAAGTGGATGAGGGGAGATGTGGCAAGGGCCATGGTAGTAAATACTTGATAAGCGGTGGTACTTAGGTGTTGGTGGTGAGATTGCAGAGGAGGGAGAGGATGGAATAGGCGAAGCAATAAGGGAAATATGGGGCATGGCAGGGGAAGGTATGTCATCGTCGGGAGAGGAGGCAGGCGGAACATCCATTTGAGGGTTGGTGGAAGTGAAGGGGGGATGAATAGTGATGTGAAATTGAGGTTGGATGGTAGCAGATGAAGGTGCTAAGGAAGTTTTTGCAGGGAAGCTAAACTCATCAAAGGTTACATGGTGAGAGAGAATTTGCTTTCCACTCATGTGGTTCAATGTGGGAATGAAGCCTATCTTGTTAGGGTAAGGTAAGAGGATAGCAAGCACATCCAAACACTCGATAAATGTTGTAATTTGGTGGTTGTCTATCAAAATATTGATATGAAATAACATTGTTAATGGGGGAGTGAGGAAGATAGTTGATAATATGAGCTGCAAAGTTAAAAGCTGTAAGCCAGAGGGAGGCGAATAAGTCAGACTAGAATAGGAGGCATCGAGTGATTTCTGCAAGATGGTGGTGGTGGTATTAGACAACACCATTCCATGTTGGTGTATATGGGCATGTGAAGCAGTGATGAATGCCTGATTTACGGAGATGCCGCTGATAGCTATGGTTGACAAATTCGCCACCTCCATCAATTTGAATGCTTTGAATATATTGGGAGAGCTATCATTCACTATAAGTTTGAAAAGAAGAAAAAATGTGTAGTACATGAAATTTATAGTTAAGAGGAAACAACCACATAAATTTGCTAAAATCATCGATAATAGTTGAAATATAACGATGTCCACTTAAAGAAGCCATTGGGGACGAACCCTAAATGTCCATATGCAATAATTGTAAAAGATGAGTAGATTGTTTGCAACTAAGAGGATAATGTAGCATGTGTGCCTTCCCTTGTGGACAAATAGAGCAGAAGGAGGACACAATATCTAAGAGAGGTAGATGAAGATGTCTGTGAAGGTGCTTGATCTTCTTATTGGAAGTGTGTCCAAGTTGTGCATGCCAAAGTTCAAGAGGAGTGGCAGAACCCAATTTTGAAAGAAACGTCTAAGCTTGGGGGCACCGTGGAGAATGTAGAGTTCACCACAACTATGGCCACAGAGGAGGAGTTGGCCCATGGATCTATCCATCACCTTGAAGCCATTTTCATCCAAAAGAAAGTGGCAATGATTATCAAATGAAAACTGTTTAATAGATAGGAGGTTTTGTTGAAGACCAAGAACCACAACAATATGTGGAAGATGCAGATGGCGAGAGGAGGGAATATAACTATGGTTGATGTAAGAAATAGAAAGAAGAGAACCATTCCCAACTTTAACAGAGTGAATACCTGAAATTGTGTGCATTAGAGATAGAAGTCGATGAGGGAACCATATGCTAGGTCGCTTCGAAGTCCAGACACTAGGTGGACTCACCAGAAGAGGGGCTTGTAGGAGAATGATGCGACGATGAAGGAGCTTCAATGAAATAAACATATTTGAAGCGGTTGTAGTAGGTGCAAGTAGAGTGCCCCCACTGATTGTAGATCTGGCAAGGACCAATAGGAGCGATGGAAGCTGGTGGTGAAGGATGCAAGGGCTGCTAGTGAGAGGATGATGGTGAAGTGAAATGGGAGACCTTGACTACAATTTCAATTGTGGCCATGACCGCGATAGTTGCCATGTGATTGACGATCATCGCAAGAGGTGGCAGGGGGCTGATTGTTTGAGATAGCAGTGTGAAGAGCAATGGTGTCAGTTGAACGATCGAGACATTCAATCAAGGTAGATTCGCACAGTATGAGTTCGCGATATTCATCAAATGTGATTGAATCTTTAAAAGCAATGTTCGAGAGAAAGTGGTGAAACTCAGAGCCAAGGTTGTCGGAGATATAATCGAAAAGCTCTCCTTTAGAAATAGGGGCACCAACTGTTGTATTATGTTTTGAATGATACTAATAATGTAATTAGTATAAGGGGCATTTTGGTCCTTTGGAAAACTCAAGTACTATATAGGCTTGGCTAGGGTTTTTCAAAGGGCATGAGTTGTGAGTTTGTAACCTTAGCCTCCATAGAAGAAAACCCTCTCCCTCTCTATCCGTGGACTAGCCCTAAGTTAGGGTAAACCACGTAAAATCCAAGGTGCACTTAGATTGTGTGTTTTGCTTGGCGATCCTCCCCTCTTCTCTTTCTCATCGCTCACTCTTCCGTTTGATTCTGCTATGCTTCTTCGGTTACCGCGCATAACAAGTGGTATCAGAGGGGGTTGGAGGAAGTGGCCTTGAGTTAGGGTTAGTTTCCAATCCACGGATCTGCCAAAAAAAGCCATTCGTGCGCTTAGAATCCACTGATTTTTCGACGTCCAGATCAGGCCACACACATCCGATCGTGCAGGGAGCAGCCCGCGCGCCTGTCGGCACCCAGGATCCACCCGCGCGTGTCCAGATTAGTCAGCGCACACCCGTTCGCGCCCAGAACAGCACGCGCGCACCTGTCGGCTCCCAGATCTGCCCGCGCGCGTCCAGATCAGCCAGCACGCACCTATCCGCTCCCAGAACAGCACACGCGCACCTGTCGTCTCCCAGATCCACCTACGCGTAGTCGTCCGGCACCCAGATCAGACCGCGCGCAGCCGCCCGCGGTGGGATCTGCCCCCCGTGCAGCCGTCGACACCCTGATCTGCACGCGCGCAGTCGTTTGCACCCTCTGGCCTGCGCGCGCCTGTTCGGGTTCTGACCAGCATGCGTCTAGGCTAGGTCAGGCCCGCACCCTGACCAGCATCCAGGCTAGGTTAGGCCAGGTCAGTCTTTTTCGGGTCATTTGGGTTAATTCCTTTTTGGGGTTCAAATCGAGTGATTTGATCCGTTTGAGGTGGAGTCCCTTGACTTTGGTAATTGGTGCTTTGAGATTTTTGACAGAAATCAATTTTTTGTGATTATGAATGATACATATCTTTATTGAGACTGTTAGTTTTTGAAGTGGAGGTATTGAGTATTTTTGAAATTTGAAATTTGTTTAATCAGAAGTGTTGTGGTGCATTTTATATTTTGTTAAATATAAAATGTCAATGCCAGTAATGAAAGTTGATAAGTTCAATGGAAAAAATAGCTTCAATCTGTGGTAGATTAAAATGAAAGCTCTGCTTAAACAACAGGGCATTTGGGCTCCTTTAAATAAGGGGTTAAGTATGGATGAAAAACCTGCAGAGTATGAGCAACAAGAAGAAAAAGCTCATTCTACCATATTGTTATGTCTGTCGGATGAAGTTATTATTGAAGTAGTTGATGAATCCACAGCTTTGGACTTGTGGAATAAGTTGGAAACTTTATACATGACAAAGTCATTGACCAACAAATTGTTGCTTAAACAGAAATTGTTTTCATTTAAAATGAAGGAGGGAACACCCCTTAAGCAACACTTAGATCAGCTGAACACAATTCTCATGGAGTTGAGAAATATAGGCGTGACAGTTGAAGATGAGGATGCTGCTCTTATTTTACTTGTTTCACTCCCTTTGTCCTTTGAGAATTTTGTGCAGTTTTTTGTGGTTGGCAGGGATACAATCACATTGGAGGAAGTGAGATCTAGTCTTCACTCCAAGGAGCTGAGGCATATGGTCACGCATGGGAGCAATGACACAAGTGCTTCAGGCCTATCTGCTCACCATGGTGAGTCTAGAGGACGACAACAGAGAAACAATAGCAAAAATAAATTTAGGGGAAGAAGCAAGTACTCAAGAGATACTTGCAATTACTGCAAGGAATAGTGACACTGGAAAGTGAATTGTCCTAAGCTAAAATCAAAAGGGACAGTTGCCGTAGCTGAAAAGGAAGATTCAGCATCAGAAGGTGATTTTTCACTTACAATTTCTTGCAGTGCATATTCAGATCATAGTTGGGTATTAGACTCTGGTGCATCTCATCATAAGACTCCAAACAAGGAGTTTTTCCACACGTATGAGCAGGTTAATGGTGGACAGGTAACACTGGCTAATGATGATGTTTGCACTAGAGCAGGGGTTGGTTCAATCCTTTTCAAGATGCATGATGGTATTGTGAGAACTTTAGAAGATGTATGGCATGTTCCCAAGCTGGGAAAGAACTTGATTTCCTTGATGGCACTTGATTCCAAGGGTTTCAAGTATACAGGTGAAGGAGGCAAGCTAGTTGTCTCAAATGACTCCTTGGTGGTGTTGAAAGGAGTCAAGAATGGACCTTTGTGCATACTTCAAGGTTCTCCGGTTGTAGGTGTCGCTGCTGCTGTTGCTGCAAATTAGCAATCCACGTCTGCCATTTGGCATTCCAGACTTGGACATTTGGGGCAGAAAGAAATGCAGAAACTCAGCAGTTTGGGCAGATTGGATGGACACAGATACATTGATGTAGATTTGTGTAGGCATTGCATCTATGGAAAGCAGAAGAGAGTCTCATTCAGCAAAGGAGAGCATACGACTTAGGGGACATTAGACTATGTCTATGCAGATTGTTGGGGACCTTCTCAACAACCCTCTCTTGCAGATTCTAGGTATTTCCTTTCCATTGTGGATGATTACTCACGTATGACATGGGTTTTCATTTTGAAGCATAAAAGTGAGGCTTTCAAGAGCTTCAAGTAGTGGAAGACTCAAGTTGAGAATCAAGTTGGCAGGAAAGTGAAATACCTAAGAACTAACAACGGATTGGAATTCTGCTCTCATGATTTTGACAATTTTTGCAAGAAGACAGGTATCACGAGACACCACAATGTTAGAGGGACTCCACAGCAGAATGGAGTTGCAGAACGCCTCAATCGCACGCTGTTGGAGAAAGCTAGGTGTATGCTTTCTCATGCCGGCTTGGACAAGAAGTTTTGGGCCGAAGCTGTCAATATAGCTTCCTATCTTGTCAACAAGTCACTCTCCAGTGGTATAGAAGACAAGATACCATATGAGGTATGGATGAACAGAACAGCAAATTACTCCAAGTTGAAGATATTTGGATGTTCTGCATATTACCATGTCAACAATGGTAAGTTAGAACCACGTGCCAAGAAGAGCATCTTTGTGGGATATGGCATGAGAGTAAAAGGCTACAGAATCTATGATATAGAGTCAGGTAAGGTGATACACAGTCGTGATGTCACATTTGATGAGGCTTTAATGATGCAAAATGGAGAGAAGCCAACTGTTATACATCAGCCCAATACTTCCGAGCAGATGGAGTTTTCCTTGTCGTAGTCTACTAGTTCTGAACAGGTGACTCCTGATTTGGACTCGCCAAATGAAGTTGATGGCAGCAGTATGGATGATGTGGAAGAAATTCCATCTAGGTGCATAGCTAGGGATCGTCCTAGAAGAGCCGCCCAGCCTCCGATCAAGTATGGGTATAGTAACTTGATTGCTTTTGCATTGTAGGTAGCGAGTGAGGTGGAAGAACAAGTTGACCCACCCACTTATGATGCTGCCATCAGGGGCTCGGATGTCGCAAACTAGACAGTTGCCATGCAGGAGGAGCTTCAATCCCTTCACAAGAACCATACATGGGATTTGGTGAAGCGTCCTAGAGCTAAGAACGTTGTTGGTTGCAAGTGGGTGTTTAAAAGAAAGATAGGAACACAAGGCAGTCAAGGCATGCAGTTCAAGGCGAGATTGGTAGCTAAGGGCTACTCACAGCAAGAAGATATCGATTACAATGATGTTTTTGCACCAGTAGTTAGACACACGTCAATTAGAGTGCTCCTAGCAATTGTAGCTGCAAGGAACTTGGAGTTAGAGCAACTTGACGTGAAGACAGCCTTCTTGCATGGTGACTTAGAAGAAGAAATTTGGATGGAACAGCCAACAGGTTTTGTTATCAAGGAGAAATCAGACCTGGTTTGCAAGCTGAATAAGTCCTTATATGGACTTAAGCAATCTCCTAGACAGTGGTATAAAATGTTTGACACTTTTATCACTAAAGTTGGCTTTGCTCGTAGCTGCTATGATTCATGTGTGTATGTTAAACATTTAGAAAATGGCACACATGTATATCTGCTCTTGTATGTGGATGATATCTTGATTGCAGCCAAAGATATCAAGGTGATACAGGATTTGAAAAATGTTTTGAAATTTGAATTCGAAATGAAAGATCTTGGCCCTGCAGGCAAGATACTTGGGATGGAGATACAAAGAGACAGGAAAGCTGGAAGACTCTTTCTCCATCAGTGTAGCTACATAGAGAAGATTCTTAGCAGGTTTGGTATTGCTTCATGTAAAGCCATTGGGACGCCTTTTGACAGGAATTTTCGTTTGTCATCAACTATGTCTCCACAGTCTCAAATAGAGAAGGAGCATATGGAGCGTGTCCCTTATTCACAGGCTGTTGGCAGTTTGATGTATGCCATGGTATGTACCCGTCCTAACTTAGCTTATCCTCTTGAGGTTGTCAGTAGGTACATGTCAAACCCTGGCAAGGAGCATTGGCAAGCCGTGAAGAGAATTTTCA
>JAMKPZ010004414.1:0-10459 GCA_024699675.1 Amphibolis antarctica
ATTTTGGATTATTTAATTATATTTTTATGCATAATCAATCAAATGCTAAAATAATAAAATCTTGGTTATAATCATGCATTTGTTATCATTTAATTTCTAAAAGGCATAAATAATAGTATAAAAATAAGCACAATTTTAGCGCTTACAAGCCGCCGACCCGGGTAGACCACTCTCCGCATCTGGCATCGAACCGCCGCCTCCAAGTTCACTTGGCAACTAGTTACCACCACGAATGTCGCGAGGTAAGTCGCCACGCTAATCTCGTCCCAATGCCCCCCTTTTGGTAGGATCGTGTTGTTGAGGATAAAGGAGACGAGGTGGGCGACCGGGTTCAGGTCACACGCCTTGACCACCCACTGGTCTAAGCCGGCATCCACCGCAACTGCCGCGTTCATGTCGTCGATGCTCCAAGGGAGGCTTGGTAGAGGGGCGAAGACGTCCAAGCTGGTGAAGCAGAGGCTCAACACCTCAAACAGGAGCGTGTCGGAGAGTTCCGTCAGCTTGGCTCGGAGGCCGAGAATGAGTTTCGACTCCACCTCAGATAGGTTGGAGTACATCTCGGCCACCAGGCTAGTGATAGTCTCCACGCGACGGAAATCCTAGATGAATGGGAGCAGGCCCTACGCGGTGAACAACTGCTCCACCTCTGGCAGTCTGTCGAAATCAGCTGGCTTGCCATATAAAACACTACTCAATGCCAAGCGATCGTCCACTGGGAGCACCAACTCCTGGTAGATGTTAGGAGGCGAGACGCCTTCAGTTGCTGTGTGATACCACGAGAGCGCCATGCAGACTGATTCTGCATCTAAGGCCACGTCGTCAGGCATTGCCAATGGCACGTCAGGAGACTCCAGGAGGAGCCGCTGTCTCCCAACCAACATCTTGCGATGCATCCAGCTCCGCGAGCTTTCAAGAGGAGCCTCTACCAACGCCTCACCTTCCACGTCATCTTTCGATGGACGAGAACCGGAGGCGTCAGGGTCCCCGCGCCGCTCCGACAGCCACCATCGGGAAATGGCCTCAGCAGAAGGAGAGTCACACCTGCCATCCATAAGCAGATAGAAAACCAGCAAATGAACAACCTCTACTCGATCGGGACAGGCGAGGTCCTCTACCGACAGATCCTTCAGCGACGGGGGCAAAGTCTCGAGCCACTATCACACAGACGCGGCAGCTGACTGCTGGACGTCGCCCATGACATTCTTATTCCTAGGCATTGGAGAGTGCAACCAAAAGAGGAGATCGACGAAAAAGCATGGAAGTCACCAGACAAAGCGTCACCGCCACCGACGAAAATAGGAAAATGGAGGAACACGAGGAGGCCTAGATCTCACCAACAAGGAAGAACCGACGAAGGGTGAGAGAGAACGGTGAAGAAAGGAGTGGTGAAGGAAAGATGAGGAGAAGAAACCAGCGAAGGAGAAAACGAGAAGAAGATGAAAAATTTCAAATGCCTTCACCTCACTATTTATAGGCAAAGGAGGCTACCCGGATGCCGACAACTCAAGCGGCCGCCAGTTAAAAAAACCGATTGAACTGAAACCAAAGAAAAGATGACGAGTCACCTCACTTGCAAGGATTCCTGATGACTGACGACGGATGCAACGTCACCCTACGCAAGGGTAATATCTAATGGTCAAAAGTAGGAAAGGTGATGAGACAATTCATTGCAAAGATTCGTGACAACGACTAGCTCACCCAAGGCAGCTTCCGGTTAGAAAACCGAAGGTGTAAGGCCAACTTCCTGCTTTAAGGCAACTTCCGATTAGAAAATCGGAGGTGTAAGCCCAGCCACTCCTTTCAAGGCATCTTCCAGTTGAAAAATCGGGAGTGTAAGTCCAACTCCTTCAAGGCATCTTCTAGTCAAGCAACCGGAAGTGTAAGTCCGATCCCTGTTTTAAGGCGGCCCACGGTTAGAAAACTGAAAGCATAAGCCCAACTCCCTCCCCAAGGCATCTTCTGGTTAGGCGACCAGGAGTGTAAGTCCACACTACCATGGTGACTCTCGGTTAAGGTACCGAGAGTATAAGTCCAGTTATCCCAGTTTAGAGTGCATCCTCTCTGAACCTCTCAAGACTTTTCTTGATGCACCTTCTAGGAAAGTCTATTTCATAACGAGCGATGGATATTCACAAAGTGTGAAACCTCACATTATTTACCACTCATGCATGGAGGGTCATTCAACCCTAAGACATCAGTTTCCTTCCACCGAGGTCATACAACCTTGCCTAGGGAGGGGCATTTTGTTGACCCCCATGCTTAAACGGGCCTATCAGGCGGTCAACCAGCCGTCCGCTGGCATGCCAGTATCTAACTCCAGCAGTGGCTCCCTGTTGACCCCCATGCTTAAAAGGGCCTATCAGGCAGTCAGCCAGCCATCCACCGGCATGCCAGTGTCTAACCCCGACAACCGGCTCCCCCAGACTCCCCCAGCAAAGTAGAAATGCTCAACCCTTATTGGGTGGCCGGGTAAAACAGCCGGCCAACTACCGACACACCGGTAAAATACCCAGGTGGTTGACCTCTAACTCTCCCACCAACATGCAGGTACGTTTGTCGACACGCCTAGTTTGACTTCCGGAAAAAGACACACGGCAGCCAGATCCCTAGCTAAATTCCTGGTGGACCTCGATCCCAACCAACCGGCATCTGGCTAACACACCGCGGCTGCCGACTAGCCACCTAAAAAGGCAATTTGAATCGATTGGAAAGATATGACGAGATCTAATCACTTAAATCTCGCAATCAATCAATCACATGGATCGCATGATTGAATCATGATATACACGAAGTTTCCATCCTGAGATCACCCGAAGAAGGAGGGGAATCCCCTATATAAAGAGGCCTTCTGCTCCATTTCAAGGCACGACTTTTTGGATGACTTGTTGGAGGTTCTAAAGGAGGAGAGCTACTTAGAGCCCCGACACCCTCTCACCGCACCACAGCGAGGACTTCTGACTGCCGCCAACAACCCCCTGCAAGTAACTTCCCTCATCCTCTATCGTTGTATGTATGATTTAGCCTCATTTTTCTCGAGTCCTGACCACACTGGACCTTCCCCACGCAAGGGAAAGGTCGAAGGACATGCCCGGGTGTCATTCCTTCAGATATACTTTTGAAGGTACCAGCAGCCTCCCTCTCGGCCGGGTGAATACACCTGGTACGATCAAGATCAGTTCGATTATGACCCCTTCATCAGGTCTTTTTTACATGGAAACTCGTGTTTTCTTACATATTCTACGAATGCATCATCGAGTTTTCCCGTCCTCTTCCTTTGAAACGACTAGCCATCGTTAGATGCACCATCTCCTCTTAGAGACAGCCATCTCCCTGAAGGTGTCTGCCTCCCCTGTCTCTCAAGACTAGGTGTAGAAATCTCTACACTCGGAGGTTGAGGTGGAAAACCAGGTGAACATCCGGTCCTAGACTCGGATACACGGTAAGCCGACGAGTAGACCCCCGCCCCAAACTTCTGGCTATTCAGCCAGAAGTCCGTTGCGGGGGCTACGACATCTATATTCGCATTTTCATTTGTTTCTCGCTTCCCTTTTATCGGGAGAGGCAAAGCTGTCCTCCTGATGCCCCAGAAAGGCTTCCAAGATGAGGCCGTCGGCATGGATCGTTGCCGACGCCGGCATGCATCGTTGCCGACGTCGGCCGTCTGGGTGCATGAGCATGTACATCCCGACGATTCCCTTTTACTGGGAGAGGCAAAGCTGTCCTCCCGATGCCCTAGAAAGGCTTCCGAGATGAGGCAGCCAGCATGCATCGTTGCCGACGCCAACCGTCTAGGTGCACGAGCATATACACCCCAACGGTTCCCTTTTACCGAGGGGAGCAAAGCTACCCTCCTGATGCCCCTGAAAGGCTTCCAAGATGACGCCATCGGCATGCATCATTGCCGATGCCGGCCATCTAGGTGCACGAGCATGTACACCGCGATGGTTCCCTTTTACTAGGAGAGACAAAGCTGCCCTCCCAACACCCTAGAAAGGCTTCCGGGATGAGGCCATTGACATGCATCGTTACCGACGCTGGCTATCTAGGTGCACAAGCATGTACACCCCGACGGTTCCCCTTTTACCGGGAGAGGCAAAGCTATCCTCCCGATGCCCTAGAAAGGCTTCCGGGATGAGGCCGTCGGCATGCATCATTGCCGATGCCGGTCGTCTGGGTGCACGAGCATATACACCCTGACGGTTCCCTTTTACCGGGAGAGGCAAAGCTGTCCTCCCGATGCCCCAGAAAGGCTTGCGGGATGAGGCTGTCAGCATGCATCATTGCCGGCGCCAACCATCTAAGTATATGAGCATGTACACCCCAACAGTTCCATTTTACTGGGAGGAGCAAGGTTGCCCTCCCGATACCCCGAAAAGGCTTCCAGGATGAGGCCGTTGGCATGCATCATTGCCAACACCGGTCGTTTGGGTGTATGAGCATGTACACCCCGACGGTTCCCAATTACTAGGGGAAGCAAAGTTGCTCCCCTGATCCCCTGGAAAGTCTTCCAGGATGAGGCCAGGTCTGGCCAGATTGACTGTCGTGATTTTCGGTGCTAGAGTCATAGAGAGGCCAGGATTGCCTGGGCTGTCTGGGGGTGCCTAACACCTTCCCCAATAGTACCCTGAATCTCGTATCCAGTTCTCTCATGTTTTGCATAGTTTTACACAGTTTTATACCATTCCTGCGATTTTTACCAATTTGATGGCGGAAGGACACTTTCCCATCCGGTTTTCCTTGTTTTCTACTCAAAAATAAGGTGGCGACTCCTTTCAACGAGCCATCCGCCCCACGTGGGGATGCGCTCTGAAAATTACCTTTCAATTCTCTATACCCATGGGCTTCCGAATGATAGCTGGATGAAAGAGAGGGTACATTCTTAAAATTATATTCTTTTCTTTCAGTTTTTGTATATTTATATATATATATATTATTATATATATATATTGCTTCACTCTCCTTCTAATGCTACAAACTCTAACTCTTTTCTCTCTGAAAGTTTTAGAAAATGTTTTAATCTTTGACCATTAACTTTAAAAATTTAATGACTTTGCAAATCTTCCAAATCAACTGCTTGATAAGGATAAACATATTTAACAACAAATGGACCAGTCCATCTGGATTTCAATTTTCCTAGAAAAGAGTGTAGTCATGAATTATATAATAAAACTTCTTGCCCTTTTTCAAATATTCTGTGTAGAATTCTTTTATCATGCCATGTTTTCATCCTTTCTTTAGCTATTTTTGAACTTTCATAGGTCATATTTCTTAATTCCTCTAATTCTACTAATGCACTTGTCTATTACTACCTATTATTTTTATACTTAAGTTTAGTTGCTTAAGTGCCCATAATGCTTTATGTTCTAATTCCACAGGTAAATGACAAGCCTTGCCATATACTAATTTATATGGAGTTGTCCCTAATATTGTTTTATAAGTTGTTCTATATGCCCAAAGAGAATCATCTAGTTTATCGGACCAGTCTCTCTTAGTGGTGTTTACTACCTTTTCTAAGATTCCTTTAATTTACTTGTTAGCACTTTCAACTTATCCACTGGTTTGAGGATGGTAAGGGGAAGCTAACCTATGTAACATTCCATATCTTTTCAATAACTTTTCAAAGTTTTTGTTATAGAAATGAGTTCCCCTATCACTAATAATTACTCTTGGAATACCAAATCGAGACATTATGTTGGATTTTAAAAATCTCATCACTATTATAGAGTCATTAGTTTTAGTAGGAATTGCCTCTATCCACTTGGTTACAAATTCTACTGTCAGGAAATCTATACCCCAGACATCAAAAACCTCTACTTCTTGGATAGGATTTAATGGCATCATATTTCATTTTGTAATTCTTCCTAGTTTTTGGCATTGAACACATTTTTTACAATATTCATATGCATCTTTAAATAATGTTGGCCAATATAGGTCACTATGAAGTACTTTTAAAGTAGTCTTTTTAGCTCCAAAATGTCCTTCAGTAAGTTGATCATGACAAAATGACAACACTGATTGAGTTTCTGCTTCTGGGATACATCTCCTTACAATCTGGTCAGGGCATTGCTTAAACAGGTAAGGATCAACGCAAAAGAAATATTTAACCCTCAAAAAGAACATTTTCTTATCTAAATTGGACCAATCATGAGGTACTAAACCCGTAGCCAAATAATTAACTATATCAGCATACCATGGGTAGGAATTTAGCATAAACAATTGCTCATTTGGAAATGTATCATCTATTGGTGGATCAGGTAGGAATGAAGCATCTAATCTTGACATATGGTCTAGTGTTTTCACAACCTTTTTTATCCTTAATTTCCAAGTCAAACTCTTGCAATAGCAAAATCCATCTTATAAGCCTTGGTTTAGCATCTTTTTTAACTAACAAATACTTAAGTGCTGAGTGATCAGTGTATATGATAGTGTGATTGCCTATTAGATATGACCTAAACTTTTTTAAGGTAAAAACCACTGCTAGAAATTCTTTTTCAATTACACTGTAATTGATTTGTGTTTTGTTCAATGTCTTGCTAGTATAATATATTACTCTTGGTAGTTTGTCTAATTTTTGACCCAGAACTGCTCCTAATGCATAGTCGGATGCATCACACATTAATTCAAAAGGTTGAGACCAATTGAGTGCATAGACTATAGGTGAAGTAGTCAAGGCTTCCTTAAGAAAATTAAATGCTTTCGTGCATTCCTCATTAAATTCAAATTATGCATCCTTAATTAATAATTGAGTTAAAGGTCAAGCAATTTTACTAAAGTTTTTAATAAATCTTCTATAAAAACAAGCATGTCCTAAAAATGCTCGTATATCTTTAACTATTCTAGGAATAGGTAAATTAGATATTAATTCCACTTTTACTTTGTCAACTTTTATGCCTTCAACAGAAATAACATGTCCTAAAACTATTCCTCGTTTAACCATAAAATGGCATTTTTCCTAATTTAACACTAACTTTTTCTATTCACATCTCTCTAGTACTTTCTATAAATTAATTAAATATTTTTCAAATGAGTCCCCATATATAGAAAAATCATCTATAAATACTTCTAAAAATTCATCTATAAAATCAGTGAAGATGCTTGTCATACACCTTTGAAATATAGCAGGTGCATTGCATAGCCCAAAAGGCATACAACTAAAGGTAAATGTTCCAAAAGGACAAGTAAAAGTTGTTTTCCCTTGATCCTCAAGTGAAATAGGGATTTGATTATAACCTGAATAGCCATCTAGGAAACAATAATACTCATGCCCTACCAATTTTTCTAACATTTGATCTATAAAAGGCAAAGGAAAGTGATCCTTCCTAGTTGTTGCATTCAATGTTCTGTAATCTATACAAACCTTCCAACTAGTTTGAACTTTAGTTGGAACTAATTCCTTGTTGTCGTTTTCCACAACTGTTATCCCAGATTTTTTTGGTACTACCTGAACTAAACTCACCCAAGAATTATCAGATATTGGATAAATTATGTCATTATCTAACCATTTTAGAATTTCCTTTTTAACAACATCATTAATATTTGGATTTAATCTTCTCTGTGGTTGCCTAACAGGTTTAATTTTAGATTCCAAATTAATCATAAGTTGGAAAATAGTTAAACTTATACCTTTTATGTCTGACATCTGCCATCCTATTGCTCCCGTATGCTTTCTCAACACTTTTAAAAGATTTTCTATTTGTATTGATGTTAAATCAAAAGCAATAATGACTGGTAGATTCTCATTGTTCTCCAAAAATGCATATTTTAAATTTTCTAGAAGTGGTTTTAGCTCAAGCACCGGGTATTCTAAAGTTAATGATTCGTTATCTTTTTCAAATTGTTCTTCGTTTGCATCCATATTCTCAGTTTGCTTGGAGATTTCCTCTTTCAACATTTCTTCATTCGATATTACACATTTTTCAACATGATCTAATTCCTCTACATTTAAGTCCTTATCTATTTTAAAAGTTTCGATTAGATTAACCTTAAAATGTTTAAATTGAAGCTCTTTAAAATTCTTCTTAACCCCACTGAAAATATTTAGTTCTAATTTTTGATCACCCCAAGCTAATTCCATTCAACCATTTCTACAACTTATGCAAGCATCGGCTGTAGTTAAAAATGGACTTCCCAAAATTATTATAGCTTGATCTTGAGTTATACTTGAAGCTTTTGTTTCTATTACAGTAAAATTAATAAGGTAGACAAACTCCATAACCCTTACCAAAATGTTTTCCACTTTTCCTAAAGGTATTCTTATGAATTTATCTGCTAGCTGAATCACTATTCTCGTAGGTTTGAAATTATTCAATTTTAACTTCTCATAAATAGAACTAGGCATGACATTAATTCCAGCTCTTAAGTCTATTAACACTGTATTAAAATAACAATCCCCTATATAGTAGGAAATAACAGGAGTTCCTAGATCATTTAATTTTTCAAGTACAGGATTAATTAACATGGAGCTTACCTATTTAGCTAAAAATGCCTTTTTTAAAGATTTTCTTCCTTCTATTCTTGGTACAAAGAGTTTTAAAATATTTGGCATAAGAAGGAACTTGTCTAATAATTTCCAATAATGGTATATTGACTTTAACTTGTTCAAATATTTTACTAATTTGTTTCATTTCTTGATCCTTAACATTGCTCATCCTATATGGAAATGGAAAGTGATTTTCGTTTGTTAACTTATCTTCATTTATAATATCTTTCTTTTTGATTTCATTATTGTTTTCAAATTCTTTACTATTTTAAGATTCTATATTATCCTCTAACTCAGCATCAACCTTGTCTGTCGGACTAGATTTTTCTTTAATTTCCTCTTTCTTTGTAAAATTGTCATTAATTTGTTCTTCTTTATCATCCTCTTTTGGACCTTCATAAGTGACACCAGATCTTAATATTATACTTACATCTTTTGATTCTTCTTTTGATACATTGTCTATTACAGGAGCATTAAAATCTTCTTCTGAGTTAAGGGTGGCTAACACCTCAAATGACTCTTCTATATTTTTGGAAATAAGGTCGTTCATAACCTCAAATAGTCCAACTAAACAGTCCCTTACCAAATAATCCAGTAATTCATACCCTTCCTAGATTTGATCTTTTTCCTTAAAATTTTCAACTTCTGCAGCTCTATAGAACTAATTTGGTGTGAATGTTGTACAAGTATCTATAGGTTCCTGCTGGAAAATTTCATCTTGTTCAGATAAATTAGAGTTCTTTATAAATAAGTCAATGGATCTTTGAATTTCATCTAACTTCTCCATATGATTAAATGCAATTAAATCATTATATTGATTTTCTTCCATTACCTCAAATGGTTGTATATTCTTCTCTGTATATGAAATGTTTTCTAATGAATTCACCTCTAGATAATTCTGATTTCCATTTGAGTTCACCCAACTAAAATCATTGTTTTCATATTCATTAAACATTTCACTATCTTTCATTTTCTATATTGATTCATCATATCTATTTAGCAATTTTTCAAATTATTGTGATATTCTTTGCTTAATATAATTCTAATTGAGTCCAGTATTAATTGGTAAATTATCTCTAATATTTGATATACCTGTATTAGTACTTTGAACACTCTAATCATCTTATAAGATTGACCAATTTGAATAATTTTCATTTTGTAATTCATTCAGTCTATTATACTCTTCAGTATTTCGTATTGTTTCATCTAGTTTATCCATTAATTGCTGGATTTGTAATGATATATTTGATTAGCAATTTCAATTTTCATTCATATGATTATACTTTGAATAATAATTCTGCATTCCTAAATTGCCATTACAGTCCCACAAATTAGAATTGTCATTCTAGTTATAATTATTTTGAGAATTAACATTAAGTCCTTCTAAATCATGCTATGAAGAGTAGTCATTAAACTCCATAGGTAAATAATCTCTTCCAACATAATTAGAATAATTATAATCCTCATAACTAGTCCTTGGAACAATCCCAAAATCACCCCTATACGAATTATATGAGTCCATTATGTAATTCAAAATTTAAATACAAGACTCTACTCTAGAATAGCAATAAGACTATGAAATAGAATTTAACAGCAGCAATGCACATAAATCATATTACAGCCCTAACTAACACCAAAATAGCAAAAAACAACACTAATTGCAAGAAATTAAGCAATCCCCAGCAACGGCACCAAAAATTTGTTTTGTCACTGACACAACACTTGTAAATTCGTCACTGACACAACACTTGTGTGTGCAAAATATTTTAATTCACCGCAAGTGCACGGGTTCAGATGTAATTAGTGTGCAAGTACGGGTTTGTCCATAGGGATTAGTTTTTGCTTGGTGTTTAGCTGAATTGGTGACTTCAATTAAGTGAAACAATTGATTAAATATCTTATAAGTAATGTCACGGTTGCCTTGTTCCAATTAACCACTAGGATGGTCTTTAAATACCGATTGTGTTACACTTTCTAGAG
>JAMKPZ010004417.1:0-26007 GCA_024699675.1 Amphibolis antarctica
TGGTGACATCAATGACCCATTTCCCTTTTGATCCAAAGGTAACATTTGGAGGAACCCTACTGTTTCAACGTTTGGTGACATCAATGACCCATTTCCCTTTTGATCCAAAGGTAACATTTGGAGGAACCCTACTGTTTCAACGTTTGGTGACATCAATGACCCATTTCCCTTTTGATCCAAAGGTAACATTTGGAGGAACCCTACTGTTTCAACGTTTGGTGACATCAATGACCCATTTCCCTTTTGATCCAAAGGTAACATTTGGAGGAACCCTACTGTTTCAACGTTTGGTGACATCAATGACCCATTTCCCTTTTGATCCAAAGGTAACATTTGGAGGAACCCTACTGTTTCAACGTTTGGTGACATCAATGACCCATTTCCCTTTTGATCCAAAGGTAACATTTGGAGGAACCCTACTGTTTCAACGTTTGGTGACATCAATGACCCATTTCCCTTTTGATCCAAAGGTAACATTTGGAGGAACCCTACTGTTTCAACGTTTGGTGACATCAATGACCCATTTCCCTTTTGATCCAAAGGTAACATTTGGAGGAACCCTACTGTTTCAACGTTTGGTGACATCAATGACCCATTTCCCTTTTGATCCAAAGGTAACATTTGGAGGAACCCTACTGTTTCAACGTTTGGTGACATCAATGACCCATTTCCCTTTTGATCCAAAGGTAACATTTGGAGGAACCCTACTGTTTCAACGTTTGGTGACATCAATGACCCATTTCCCTTTTGATCCAAAGGTAACATTTGGAGGAACCCTACTGTTTCAACGTTTGGTGACATCAATGACCCATTTCCTACGTAATAGCCGAAGCTTCTTGTTTTTTCTAATCTTAGCGCATTTTTTGGTGTGACATTTCTTTGGATTTTTATATGGATTTTCGAAAATATTGAAGTTTTATATAAAATTTTTATATATTGTCAATGTTATGTTAGATATGGCCCTTTCTTGGATCAAAGTTTTATTTCATTATCTGCATATTTTCTTTCATTTGTCATTACTTTGCGTAATTATTTTGTAATTTTTTCATTATATATCTTTGCTATGTTTTCGGTGTAGATTTGAAGGCTATTTTCATGATATTTTTCAAGTGTTTTGAAGTGAATTAAGTGGTGTGTTTTGGGCTATTTTGTAGTTCAGATTTTGGCATGTTATTGCAGTCATTGACAGCCCATGTTACTGTTGTTTATTGCTCGTTTTGGTGGGCTATCTTTTGGGTAGTTTGTTACAATCTAGAAAATGTTGCTACATGTTTGTCTACATAAGCCTGTACGTGATTAAAGGACGACAAGTAGATGCTGAATAATGAAAAGTATTTGCCGTGCTTATTGAATAATTTCTCTATGTTATTTAATTTGCATAGATCTATGGCAAAAGGAAATGCATTAAATGTTAATCAGTGAGGTTTGCTTGACTTAAAAGAATACAGTGTTTCCAACCCTATTTTTAGCATTATAATTTGTTATCAAAAGTTAAATTTTACAGTAAATCGTAATATAAAAATTTATATAAAATTGAAGTTACAAAAATCATCGTTCCAAAGAATATCATCATTCCACCCCTGCTGCCTTCGTCATTCTTTCCATGCGAATTAACAACCGCTCTCGACGGTTTTGTTTGATTTTTTTTTTTTTTAAAATGTCCTGGGAATGATGAAAGTCATTCCGAAGGATGCGTTGCACCGAAACCGTAGAATAAAAAAGTTTGATCTTCGGCGCTGTGAAAGGTTCTCTCCTGTGGCACAAAATCGGAAAAGATTTTATATAATATCGTATGAAAAATCTCGTGATTTTTTTGTTAACCGACAATCGTAATTTTATCAAAATCGCCTTCATCCGAAGGATCCTCCAGGGATATCCACTTCGCAACCACGGAAGGCTTCTGTGGCGTGTACGCTCCAACCACATCCTCTCCGGGAAGTTGCATTCTTCCGAATGGATTGATTCCCCACCGCATGTCTGCAAAATGTCACTATTGGCCGACATCCACCGGACGTTTGTTTACGGTCCTCGTTTATTTCATCGTCTTCCATCAAAATTGATAATATCCGGCCACCATATCTGAACGTCGAAGGAATTTTTTTATTGTATTTATTATGTACAGTGGTAGCATAAAATGAATTGATTAAACAGTTACAAGATATAAAGTAAATTATAAGATAAAAATTTATATATAAAAATTTGTATAGTAATAATAATAATATATAAAGATCCGTGATTTTTTTACTTTGGAGTCCAAAAAAAATTGAACCGATGAGTTCTCGCATGGACGTGACATCCGTTGCTTCGGTCACCGAGGGGTCACATTTGTTTTATTCGGATTTTGTGCAATCATTTTAAAAATCACGATAAATAACCCACGATTTCGAGACACCATTTGCGCGCAGTACGCTTACTTAATTAGATGGCATTAATATATATAATATATCATGTTTAAATAAATATTTATAAATAAGAGATATTTGCTTGTTTTAAATGCATCTGATCCACGGGAGAAATACTCATGATACTTTTTATTGTAATTATATACGATCTCAACTAATTTCTCGGTTTATAAAAATTATAAAAAAAAGATAAACTTAAACTACAAAGAAAGGATTTTAAATTAATTTTTAAAATCCCCTGCTCGTAGGATTTTAAATTATTTTTTCCCACACTTACTTCACCGTCTTCAATAAATACACGTACGAGCTGTACCCTCGATCGATCGAGTTGATTTTCTCCGCTTCCTTGATTCCTACAGCTTCAGCCGGCGACTCAGCTGGCGGCTCACCCACGACGCCACCACCTCCGCCTCCCCCATCCACCCCTCCTCGATCTCTTTCCACCAGTGCTGTGGTACGTCGACCTTAATGGCGACCTGCGGTAGCAGCCTGAGGCCTCTGTTCGAGACGTCCCTCCCAGAAAACAACCTGAACCTCATCGAATCTTTGTCTCCATGGAAGACCCAGGTCGTCGAACCGTCCTCCTTGACCGAGATCTTCGGCGAGCTCTACTTCAAGGAGAAGGCCACGCTCTTCGAGAAATCCGTTTCTTCTTCGCTGCCGGAGAAGAATAAGAGAACCAACATGGAAGATCAGCAGAGGTCCGCGTCGATGGATTCCTTGTTGGGTAGGTCGAACGAGAGACGTGGGCTCTCGTTGATTGATTCGTCGCTGGTTTCGCCGCCTAATAAGAGTACATCCGACTCGTGGTTGCTGTCTTGCACCGAGGGGCTGGGCTTCGAGAGCTCCGATGACGTCGAGATTTCGAAGAACGAGTCGGGGAGGAGCTGGGAGGCAGCCAGGGAGGAGGAGGAGAAGGGAGGGGATGGGTTTGGCATGAGCTGGCCGAGTGGGAGGTTGTCGACGTCTATGAGAATCGGAGGCGCCTGTGGTGGTACTGGTGGTGGGACTGGGACCTTCCCGCCGCCGATTTCTTGCCTTGGAGGTGGGGGAAAACCGGGGATTTGTTTCAAATCCTACAAGGGAGATGGGAGGTTTGTGCTTAGAGAGATCAGGGTACCAACCAAGGAGTTCCTTCAGGCTTCCAGAGAAGACGGCAGACTCAAGTTGCACCTTGTTCAGCAGGATGACGATGCCACTGAGGGAGATCTGAAGGAGAAGAAACAGACCGAGAAGAAGAAGAAGAAGAAGTTGAGGAGGAAGAACCGAGGAGGGAGGACGATGCCTAATAATTAAGGTTGACTATATACCCATCGATCTTCTTCAATTAATGGTTTTATTCTTCATCTCTCTCGCTCTCTCCCTCCCTCTCTCTCTCTGCTAATTAAACAAAAAAGGAAAAGACATATATTATATAAGAATTAATTATACCGCATGCATGCATATATATATATATGCTTTTGTTTTTGATTTTCTACCAGGAATATAATAATTTGGAGCTTTTCAATTGTACGTGCGTAGTTTTGCTTTAATTTTCAGTTGTGCGTGTAGTGTTTCAGCTACCTGTTGTGGTTTAATTGTAGCTAATCACATGTGCACGAAATATATATATATATCAGTACTTTAATTAGTTGGTAATATATAAGCAATTGTGGGGACGTGTGGCTAGGATTTTTTTGGGAACAAAGAGTTCAAAATTAGTAGACGATCGATCGACCGAGATCGAAAATACACTCGATCGAAATCAAGTTTGATACATAGAAGAAATTTGAAGGACAAATCATATGTATATATACGTGAGAGTTCCGTCCTAGCTTTAATAAGATATATACCTAATTAAGTAATCTATCTAGCTCGATCTCTTTAATATATGTATTAATTCCAATACATGTGCTTCGAAAGATTGTGCACCACTTAATTGACTCAGTCGATTCGATCACTATGAAATAAACTTATATCAAGCGCGCTAGCTAGCCTGCTGGTTAAAGACAAATACTGATCGAATACTTCTAATAAAATTAATTAAGTTATCCATAAGGATCGGGATCCTCAAGTGATCACCGGTACATGTGGTGTAGATATATATATATGAGTTCGATGTGGTGTTTGAGTAGCAGTAGTAGCGGGTTTTGCTAGCTCGTCGGATTTCAGTAACCATCGCTTGATCTGAAGAGTCAGAGATCAACTGGCTAGCTATGAACTATCCGGTTGCTGCGGGGTGAAAGTGGAACGTGTGACCGTGGTAATTAAGACGGAATCTGTGGTTGCGGTGGCAGATTGAACTCTAAAAAGATTACTTGGGAAGGAAGCAATAGGTGTGTTGCGAGAAATAGATGCAACTAGCTAGACATAACGGGTGGAGCGACGGAAACACTTCTGCGTGTAAATAATTAATGGAATAGGTGGAAGAATCGTGATGCGTAGAAATAGGTCGATTTTCCTTTGCAAGTAAATTCTTCTCGTGAAATGAAACAATAAAATAGGCGCATTTGTACGTATATGATTGATTAAAAATAATTCTACAGTCATTTACTTATTGAACAGAATTGAAATGGACGAAAGTGGATGAAGAAATTTTTATTAAATTTTATACGATTCATAATTTATAAGTCTAAATTTGATTTTTTGGAGTAAAAAATACTGAAGAAAATAAATTAAATTCAATTCCCCTTATATAAATAAGTAATTTACAAAAATTAAATTTATTTTAATTCAATTTTTATAAATTTTATAAATACAAAGACATTACGTCAAGCAATCAATTAAGGACGTACAGTTTATTTAGTTTAAGGATTATAATATTTATAAGCATTATGATACTTATAATTAAGTATATATACCCTAGAAAAATACGAGTAGGCTAGAATTAATCGTAACTTTAAGCATTGAAAGGTGGAAAGCAAAGGAGATTTAATTATTTCTAGCTAGTGATAGAAGAAACCAATAATTTAACGGCGATATAAGAACTGCTGTTATCCGTATCATCAACTTAGACTTTATTGGTAAAAGTTTTCATGTATTTATTTTTTTAGATTGACAACATAAATTCTTGAGATATTTTTTGTTTTTGTTTTTTCCTCTAACTAATAGTTACAATAAAAAATCTACTATCATTATATTATTTATTAAAATATATTTATATAATAAAATTTTTTATAAATTTTATTTCTAAATGAAATATTAATGTCCAAAACCAGAAATAACAATCACATTCTCAAGCGCGCGTTAATTGCAAGGAGACAGAGTGCAAATGCTCCCAAATATCAAGGGCATTATCGGAAAATAAGAATGTGGACACCTGGCACTTTTGGCCACGCAGGATGGAACGGAAGCGCTCCCTTTCCTCCCCTTCTCTCCTATCCATCCCGCTCGCCTTCCGCGGAAGCACAGCACAGATACAAACCAATTGACAACGAACAGGAGGGGCTCTCCCTTTTGGCCTTTCCCTTCAAAATCCATGGCGGCGGCGCGGGTTGTAGCGAGGTACGTGTCCCGGAAGCTTTCTACCGGCGGGAAAGTCCTAAGCGAGGAGGAGAAAGCGGCGGAGAATGTCTACATCAAGGTGTCCGTCTCGCCCTTTCCCTCTTGTCTTGCTCTTTCTACTTTCTCCTCCTCCTCCTTTCACATTGCTCGGATGCTCCGAGTTGCGTGCGTTTTCCGCTGTTTTCGTTAGAATTTGCTGTTTCCTGTTTTCTTCCTTAATCGTGAACCTAGGGTTCTACTCGCGCTTTACTTGATGTGCTGGGAGGCTTAGTTCGATTAAGCACTTAGTGGGGGTGGAAAAACATGGATGGAGGTGTAGAAATTATATAGAAATTTTTTTCGGAGAAAGCTGTTCTGTTGTTCGTTGGTTTCGTAGTTGCTGTTCTGCTCATAGAATGTGCATATCAGTATTTATTTGAAGATGTGTATTCCTTGTGAAACGTGTATTGCGGCACAATGTGTGTTATGAAGAAGACTGAATTGCTGCCATCGGTAATGTTCGCAAATTTCTCCGAGATGATCGTTGTGTTTCACTTGGAAAGTATCTTACGACTTGCTTATCTATCAGTAGACTTTCTTGCGAAGAGTAAGATTTGAGTAGTTCGTCGTTCATGATTACGAAATGTAGGCACGTAGCCGTTGCTTTGTAGCCATAAAGCAACTTGAAATGTTCGCCGAAGATTTAATCCCAGCTTCAGTACCAGTTTTAGTATGATACGTTGCATATATACTCAGCAGTAGATAAACTGGGGCTGAGCTTAACTTATGTATTTATGTTAAGAACAGGCCAGTGCGCTCCTTATGGAGAAATGCTGAGATGATGGTGCTTACCAAACCTATGCTCTGTTGAAAATGGACTGAAGTGTTTTTATAAATTGATGTGTACAGACTGAGCCATTTCCTTTCCAATGTGATGATCCGACTCAATCTCATAAAGATATTTTGAAAATTTAACATGTAAGACTGGGAGGTTTCTCTGAAGGGACAGGTGCAACCTCTGACATTCTGCTCGTCTTATCCTTCATTGCCCATATCCTTAGAGGACAGACATTTTGCTCTATGTTAGACCTATTTTACCAATTTATTGATAACTGTACCAAATTGCTCTCTTTATCTATCGTCAAAAGGTTTATAAAGCATCTTGCCTATCTTTACCATTTTTGTCATATTAGAGAAGAGAAAGTATCTCCAACAGTGAAATGAAAGGAATAACAGAGAGTTGGCTTAGTCTAATTCAATCTATTAACGTTCTTATTGATGATTTTTATGAAGTTAATCATTGCTTCGATGATGATGTGATGGTAATATTTATGATGGGTCTGTTTCATGCCTCTAGAAATGTTTAGTTTGCTTTTATGGTTGGAGAATGGAGATGACTTATGCTTACATAAAGCATCAGACAGTGACCTGAGTTGAGTTGTTCATGCATGGAAATTAGGATTTCTTTCTCTAATTTTTTTTACAAAGTTTACTTGCCTAGCATTAGCAGGATTAAGGCTTGTTAGCTTGATCCTTCTTCTTCTTGTTGTTCCTTGCCTAGGATGAATGTAATTCATATCTTAAATGATGTGATGACATTGATAATTGTTTGACAACTGAATAGATATTGGCAAACTACTTTAACTCAACCAATTGTCTAGACTGATTTTCATTGTTCACTAGCTTCCAATCTTAGTTGGACGGCATCACAAGATGTTGAGTGTTTGTAATCTTTGCATGTAGAGCAAAGGATTATAAGTGGGTTGATTATGATCCATTGGCTTACTTCAACCTGACATTTTCAAAATTGTTATGGATAGAGATTTTATAACTGTGACTCATTAACACATGCAATGTGGGTACCCATCAAGGAAGACAAGCACAAAGAATATGACGAGCTGAAGCACTAACATAGAACGAGAGGATGGAAGACATACTTTTCCATGATCCCATAACAAGAAGAAGCATGCCAACTCATGCTATGAACCCAAAACAAGTAAACTTTTGAGCCTCAATACTGACTTGGAGAAAGAGCACACATTCATAATCCTACAAAACCTTGGACTATGTTTAAGCCAATGTTCAGGTAACTTCAAGCTTGTGTTGTGCATAATTAGCACCACTACAACTCATTGCTCCATCTAACATCATTGATTAGGAAAACAAAACTGTCATGGTCAATTTCTAGCGATCCATGTATGGGGATTTTGTGATCTCTTGGGTTGTCATCAACTTAACACACCTGAAAAATCATAACAATCTAGGACAGTCCACGTTGTAAAGAAACCCTCGGACTATAAATAGTCCCCACAGACTAAGGTGCTATTCCATTTTCAAAATCACAATGCATTGAATGTGGCTCGTGTTCTCTCTTTCTTTAACTTAAAGCATCAGATGTTTTTTGCTCATGAGTTATATCTCTATTCCCTTTTAGGCATTGATCTTAGCATCAAAGCCTGCGTTCAAATCCCTTCCATATAAAGAAAAACCCTTCCATATGGTTTCTGCCTAGGCATGCCTTGCTATGCAATGAAGGAAAAGAAAGTACAAAATCATAATAGGCCAATCTGTTCTAGTCATTGGTTTACCATGTACCTGGAAGTAGTGGTACGCATTTATCCAGCATGTGGAAGGGCAAGTGTGGACTTTCAATCTATCTCAACTCAACTCACTTACACTCTTGGCTGAATGACTAATTCTTATTAAGGCCACAAGATGTTAAGTGTGGGTCTTGGTAATGTAGGAGTTCATTAAACTTTAAAGAAAACAATTTGTGTTGTTTTTAATAACTATATCATACATTACTAAATGAAATTATGCTATGAATTAATATATGAATTCTTACTCAACTTATCCTTAAATAATATTAAAATATATAACAAATGGTAGTATAACACTTCAATATAATGATATCAAGAACTAAATTCATAGCATCTATTATAAAGAATAGACTTACATCAACATCTAAATACTTTAAAAACAAGAAAAACTTTCAACAAGTCTTGATTCTTAAAAATAAATGGATCCCTGTCACATCCAACATTTAATTTAGAAAAGACCTAGTTACAAAAAATTCTGATTAGATGTGCAAAGGTGGCTGTCTTGACCAGTATTGTCCAACTATACACTACGTGAACTTACTTCATGTATATTTTTCCATTTATTTCTATAATATTGTTACCATTATTTAAAAGAATCATAAAATGGATATTCCATAAAAATGCCGAACATATATTATTATTTTGTTCTCTATTAGTAATTGGTGGGACATTTAATATAAAGCCAATGATACAACACAATTAGTTTGCTTGAAACATCAATAATAATGAATTCTACAACTTATTTTGCTATAAAGATGAGGCATGCTAGCAAATAGTTTTATTATGAATGGGTATTCCTCTGGGGCTCCAACTTCTGTGGAATCTTTTAAAATAGAGAATTATTTTATGAATATGCTTGGGCAGGGCCCATGGGCCACGTTATTGTCATCAGTCTTAACCAGGTGAGTGTGAGTTTGTAATTGCTGCAGAAAATATTAATATTCAATGTGTGCATTTTGCCTGGGTTTATTTTATTTGCATTCTGTTTTTATACCCTGTGAAAACTGCAATAATTTTATACAGTTGCAAGTTATAAAATGATATTCAAAAGTGTGTTCTATATAGGCAGGAATAGCATGACTTTACAAAGTAATAAACAGGAAGCATTTTCACAAGTTTGAACATTTTATATAAAGGTAAGTTTGCTTCCAATTAGACCACCTCTATGTTAAATTTATCCTTTGCCCTTTATGTTTGTGGTTATTACTTACTATATAATAACTGGGACTCACGTCTCCTTGAGGGGATGCCAACGCTAATATTTTTTCCATGGCTATAGTTTTTTTGACTGTCAAAATTCAATTTTTCCATGGCTATAGTAGGCAGTTGCACACATATTTATGTATGAAATATGATGCTTCTGCAGAAGGTACTGTCTATCAAGCAGAGATACAAGTATGGTACAATATAGGTTCACTGATTGCAAATTATTTGTTTTGTATATGACACTTTTTCACAAAAATAGATAAAATAACTGTCAGGATGTTGATTTATGTCTTCCAACCAAATCATCCTCCAAACTGCTTTGAACACTATGTTTTGATATGCTCACCATGCTGTTCGCTTGCTTTTGCAGAAAGTTGAGAAGGAGAAACTGGAGAAGCTTGCACACAAGGTATGGACTTCAGCTAGAGCCGTGGCTTTGAGTTTTCTTTCTTTCATCATCTTTTATGTTGTTTCTCATATGGCTAAACAAATAAGTAGCATCTGCAACTATTATAATTAGGGGTGCACATGGTTTGATTTTGTTTGATTTTTGTTTGAATCATGAATCAATCGATCGTATGTATTAGTTTAGATTATCTTGGTAGAACAAATAAAATCAAGTTGTTTAAAATTTGGTTTACAGTTCACAGCTTAATAAATGAAAATTGCATGAAAAATATACTTGATGTCAGATTTAAATTTTGATATTGTGTGATGTGAAAAGGAAGATATGGGTGGAAGATTGTTTTCTCATTAATCAAAGTTAAATCTCTATTTATAGAGATTACATAAGAAGAATACGAAACACATGAACAATGTGGGACTAAACACACACATTCCTAAACCCTAATACAATGTGAGACAATGTGGAACTTGCATAACAGATTCAAAACATACCTAAAAGTAAGAAAAATACAATAGATAATAATAAAAAATTTAAGGTAGAAAGTCAATTGTTGTTGCAAAAGTAGTAGCAAAAGGTAGTAATCGTAAACCTCTAATCATGAAGAAGCAGTAAACATGTAGATACGAACTTCCCAATTTTTTTATTTTTAAAAAATTCCACGATTTTTTTTTCCTTTCACCATTCTTCTCATCTCTCCCCTGTTTTTTCAACTTCTACACGTGCACCATCTCCATCTTTTCTTTCATTTTCTCTCACCTTTTTCTTTTTTCTTTTACTCTTGCCTCCTTTACCCTCATCATCAACTGATCATCTACAACCCTAATGGGCGTAAGCATTGGTAATAATGTTGATGACAAGAGTGACTCCAATGGGTTCAACTGAGGGAAAAGGGCACCTCCAATCAACAAGGAAGCAATAACATGTTTCAACTGTGGTGTGGCTGAGCAGTCACTCAATTGGATGCTAGACAACATCGAGTGTCTGTTCAACTTCTACTTTGCATTAAGTTTGTAGGAGATGAGTAAGAACATTGAGCAACCGACACAAGCAACATTAGCACAAAGGAAATTGACGTAGAGAAGTCAACATATGAGGAAACTGGTGTTGGTGAAACTAGCATTGACATCTAGGCAAACACCATATACATGGAAACAAGTGGAAACATCATCTATGTGCATAGACAACCATGGAAAAGAGGATGCAAGAGCTGTACGAGCCTTAGTAGGGGGTGATGGCAGCAGGAAGAGACCAATGACGATGGTTAAGCAATGGGCATCGCAATCGAGGAAAACAAAGGTTGGTGAGAGGCCAACGTTGAATTATATGATAGTATCAATTAGTTTATTGCAAACTGAATTGATCTTTCCTTTTGAAACAATAGAACGGAATGAAACTATCATTTACATAGAAACTGAATCAAATTGTTAAAATATGATTAGGCTTAGTTTGATTCATCAGTTTGAATGGCATCATGTGCATCCTTTTCTATAATAAATTTCAGAAGCTCTCCTTAGCCCAAACAATTCTTCACGCTATGGAAAGACTGCTATTTGTGAATCCCCCGCTGACATCTGATTTAATTGCAGGATGCTGAAACACAAGAACCCCCAGCTTCCGTGGGAGTTTCGGAAACAGGCATGAAAGCAAGCACTCCGTCAGGTTCGTCCACAACCGGTGTTTCCACTGACAAGAACAGGAACTATGCTGTACTCGCAGGCACGGTTGCCATATTCTCTGCCATGGGTTGGTACTTGATGTCGAAACCGAAGAAGGTTGAAGAAGTTAAAGATTGAAGCCAACAGTGCATGAGATCAATGATACAAGTATGCACCAAGAACACGTGGATCCCGTCATTGCAGCCTGATCTCGAATTTATTCGTAACCTTTTACTTTTGCCGTTCGTTGCTTTGAAATTCTGAATAAGACGTAGTGCCTGGGTTATTTTTGAGTTCAATTAGTCTCAGGTTCTAAACATTTTATGCCTGGAGACCTAAAAAGAAAATCTGCAATCAAGCCGCTTGCCCACATGCCTCTTGTGATACGGCTTTTTCGTCATTTTAGTATATGCGTGCTTTCATCATCTATTTGCTTTTCGTCGAATGAATTATTATGATCAATATATATTGGTAGCACATCTTTTTATTCTTGGTCATCTTTCAAATACTTGTGGTTGTTTCATTTTTGAAATTTAAAAATCCTTTCCCTTCTTCTGCTTGTCCTTCAACCAAACACCATCAGGCGGACAATCGGCTTCGCCGTTTACAACGTCCCTCCAAGCACCACTCGTCGTGCAGTCATCAGCATGACGGCATATGCGCTGTACGCATTCGAAGAAGGCAACGATCAACCCAACCTGCTTGTGGTCATCGGAGGTCGGTCAAATCTCTAGCTGGTAGATGTAATAATGAATTTCTTACCAAATTGAATGCAGTAGCGGACTTTGAACAGATGATAAGTGTGGTTTTTTATGTATAATAATTGTATTTTTACCTGAATATTGAACTTTAGATTTTATCTGTAATCCAGAGGATAACAAATTATACTATCTTATCACTAGTGTATGTATTAATGCAAATCAAACACATGGCGAGGAAAACCACCAGTTTCAATGGAAATTATCGAAAGTGGCGGCTACACAAAATCATCGAAAAGAAAAGGTCTTATCGGTACGCTTGATTACAACAAACAAATGAGATGTCGCTTGTAATAAAGGAGCACCCCTTCGTGGAAGGAGGAAACTCTATTTGTACCTTGGCCTACAGTCGACGTGGGCATGTTAGTTTCCTTTCCTATTTCTAGTTGAGAAATTGTAATATCATCGGTGGATTCTGGCCCTCTTTGTACTGTCTCTTGTTTTCCATCAAAGTTTGCTCTACATCATTTAATTTCATAAACAATATTTTTTTATAATTTCTGTTGTTATTTATCATAGATCTTAGATATTTAAAAATTTTACCTTTTTTTTTTTTTTGTAGGTGTAGAGTGTAACTGATGGCGAGGGTCACGTGGGTTGCATGTATGCCCATTATCACCCCCGGCCATCTCAACAGCATGGGTGGATTTTGTTGGAGCAATCATTTGGGTTTGGTCACCTTGTTCACGTGAGGAGTTCCTGTAATCACCGCTGAGGCAGAACGAGATTTCTGGGTCATTAACTACCCTTGTTTGCCACCCTTGATTATAACTACCTAACAAATTTGATATTATGGTACTTTTTATATCTATAAAATTTATGAGAATTAAATTAAAATGAATTTAATAGATCATTTGTTTGTTTTAGTAGAATTAAATTTAATTCATTTTTATTGATAATATTCACTATTCGGTAAAAGACAAAAATGAAGTTCGAGTTCACGAAGTCTGAATCATCTGAAATTCAGCCAATTCAAGTTTCTTCGTCTGCTTCTATTCAGCTAGACTTAAATTTCTAATTTTGTTTAATTTTGAGAAGTGCACAAACACCTATGTATTAAATTTTTTTTCGTTTAATTTAATTTTATTCAAGAAATGAATTTTTAGTTTTTGGAGTTGTATAGAGTTAAAGCTAGAGTTAGTTTCGTGAATAGAGTTAGAATTATATAGTAATTTAGGTAATAAAAATTTATATGTTAAAATTTGTATAGTAATAATGACGTTAAAAGTAATTTAAGAGCTAGAATCAAATGGAACGTATATTTTGCTAACTTAAACATCGAAAGGAACTCAGTTGCTGTTTGTTTGTACCTATTTAAATTGAAATTGGAGTTAGTATTGTATTGCAGTAGCTATTAGTTGGAGTTGTTAGTTGAAATTGGAATTGTATTTGTTTGAAATTTAAGGATGTAACTTTAACATGACAAAATTACTCTTAATTACATGACATATTTACATTTAAATTTACGACGTCTCGAATTTAATTAACAAATAATATAATTACTCTTATCTTGTGTTTTCGTAATTCATAAATAATTTAAATTAGTGCCTGATTACTACACAAGCAAATAAGGAACCAATTAATACGTGTCGTGCACAAAACAACCAAATGGTAGATTGGTCCAATTCAAAATAGAACCTGAACTAGAAACATAAGCAAAATATTTTTAAAAATAAAAGTTCATAGGGAATTACAAATTATAGCAACATCCACACAAGTATAAGTTCGTAAAAACATTCATACATAAGTTTCAAGCAAACATAAGTTCGTAAAAGCATTCATACATAAGTTTCAAGCAGGTGCATGAAGAGCAACGACAAGAGGGATTCGATGAGAGGGATTCGACAAGGGTACGTTACGTGTGATGGGATCAACGAGTTTTTGGAGGGATTTGTAAATTAAAGTTGAAAGAGCAGTGAAAAGAAAGAGATTCATGAATGAATCGTATGTGATTGCATGGTAACAATAGTTAAGATGACAAGACACTTTTATTTGTTAATTCGAATTTCAGTTTCATTTGTACGCAGTGTAGACAACATGAGGTGAATAAATAAACATTGTATAAATGGTAATAATAATTTAACTTCAACTGTTTGTACCGTACACAACTATCTTATTTGTTAAAATCAAATTCAACTTCAACCATACACGGTGCAAATAGCTAAAGCGGTAATTAACAAACCGTTGTCTCAATCAACTGCAATTTGATCGATCCCATTGGTGCCTTCCAACTTGAGACTTCGGCCTCGTCGTTTGGTTGATCTTAGTATGTCAATTTAAAACTCAATTTTCAGAGTATCGCTGTGATAATTACTCACAGTTAAGTTCGTAATATTTCTAGTTATGATAATAGAGGAATTTCTAGTACGAATGTTTCATTATTAAAAATTAATTTTTTATTTAATATATTTTATATAAAATTGCACATTTGGAATTTGCATGTTTTTAAAATTAATATGTTCCACGCAATTATTTCGTTATTTAAGAAAACTAATCCTTATAATTTTTTATTTGAAATTTTCAACTCCGATTAAAACGATGTGATATGCACTAGGGTACCGGAAGAACGTCTGGAAGAACTAGACGTGCTTTCCAAGGCACCGATCTTTTATCATCTTCCTCTGTCGGCGGGTGGCGACTGTGCAATCGGACATCCCAGGTACATCTCCTTCCCTTCCCGCGTTAAAGTTCTAGAAAATGATGATGTGGAACATTGTTATCTGGATCGGTGCGCGTTCTTCCCGTTTTTCGTAAAGATTTTATGATGTGTTATTATGTTATTCTTTGGAAACTTTTAATCTGTGGTTTGTCTGGGTTGAAATTGTGATCACCTCAGAAAGCCTGAGGCAAACGATAGATCTTAGATAGGTACGAATCATTGAGAGGTGGTTGTGGAAGACTGGGAGTTAGGAAGAGGGAAGCTGTAGCGGGTTTGTGATGAGGAGGAGGCCGGAAGAGAAGCGAAAATGGTGGGAAGGGAGGATGGGTGCTCGTCAAGGTTGAAGGAGGAACCCTGGCGAGGAGGAGGCGATGTAAAAAAGAGGAGTCTGTGACACTATTGTCGAGGGTGGGAGCTAGGTTGGCAGTGAATAGGGAATTGAGGCATCCGGTAGGAGGACGACGAACTAATGAGAATAAGGAGAAGAGAGTTGTGATATTCCATGCAGCCGATGCCGCTTCCGTGTAAGTTGGAAGAAAAGATGTTTTGAAGATGGCAAGGGATAATTGGCAGACATGATTTGGATCACAATCCTGACCATCCCTGGTTCTGATAAACTCTCTGACTGACTAGTCGATTAGTCCTTGACTTTTCCCTAATGCATCCTACGTGGTCTGGCCATGAGGTGAGATGTGCCTGTTCAACAAGTCAAGACTGTTGTACAACTCGTTAACCGGCCATACCTGCATCCCCACCAACACTTGTCAGTCATTGAGCGAGACATCTGGCACAGGCCATTGTAGATTGTGGAATATCACATCTGTCTACAAGTCTGGAGAAGAGGAACTCAAGTTACCACTTGATCTCTTTTCTCTTCTTCTTTTTTTGTCTCACACCAAAAACTAGAAGAGAATCTTTTGTGGATGCCAATCAATCTCTCATTGCCCTGTCCAGCCTCAGACGATGCTAATCGGATTGGACTGCTACATATCCAAGTAATTAACATCTCCTATTGAATGGGGGGAAAAAAGGGGGGAATGATATGGTAGCGGGCAATCTTGGACAATGGGTACATGCCCGGTCCTGATGTTCGAAAAAGTAAATATTGAGACATCAGTGATAGATCACTGAAGCATTTTGGAAGAGAAAACAGCGGGATTTAAAATAAAAAATCCATGTTGCCATCTAGCAAGTATTAAGGAGGATGGCTAATTGCTTGTTATGTGTAGGAGGAATGATCATAGGTTGAGGTGTGGAGGAGGTGGAGGGACCTTGATGGTAGAATATGTGGGCTAGTGGAGTGAGGAGGAACTAGTGGAGGTTCAGGAAGGGTGGTCACATAGGAGGGAGTTTGGCATTGGATCAAGTCTATTTAGAGTTAGGGTTTATGGTCTCTAATTGACATGCATGGAATTAGTTTTGCTTCTAGTGTTGCACGTGATTTGGTTCTTATTGATGAATTAAACCAGCTCAAGCCAAAATTTTATGAAATGATGGTTTCGTTCAGTTTAAATGTGGGTAATTATTATATTCAATTTTTATTGTACTATAAACTTATATGATCAATTTCGTTCATAGTTTGGCATTTGAGTTGATCCAAAGTCATCAAGGTGAAAAGCAACAACGACGTGAAAACTCGTGCTTATGCTTAAGGCAAGAGATGTAAGTTGAGGCAATAGTTCAATTACAGTAATGTGATAAATGATATAAAAAGGAAATGCATGTTTAACTTAACAATGATGATCTATTCTTTCAACTAGATGATAATATAATCAAATTCTATAAAAACTATAATGCAAAAAATATAATGTTGATACCATACTTTATCTATGCCTTCTAGTCATATTATATAATCTTGAATGTTTAAATATTTTAACAAATGTTATCTAAAACTTTTTGCATTTGTGTAGATAGAAAGTGTGGAGAGAGATAAAAATAGGATAAATTTCTATGTATTTAGAAGTAAGCAAACATAAACTCATTTCTTTGTATGAAAACTCGGAAAAAAGAAGATAAAGCTATAGAAAATTAGAGGAGTCAAAAATTAAACACCAACAATAGGTGAAAAAGAGGATTTAGAGTAGAAGGAAGAAATTCACGTTGAGGAGCCAAAATAAAAATAAAAATATTGAAAATAAGAGGAAAAGAAAATACCAAATGAAAAGCAAAAATTTCTTTAGCAATCTTTTTAATACTGGTAACATTTCATTCGAATGTTTATTCATCTCTTCATCTAGTTTCTATATTTTTAACAAGTAATCTTTAAATATCATTTTCTTTTCCCTTTTTAAATTCTACGACCTAATTCTTGGGTTCTTATGTAGTTTGGTCCTCTTCCTAATTTTTATACAAACATCCAACACTAAAAACCTATGTTTTGTAGTTAGGCTTTCTCTTGGAGTAATCTTACAACCTTGCACATTTTTTGATTTATTTTTCTCGTAAGTAAAAAATATATTTGACTAGCATTTAAATTACTTTTTAATGTTATTAATTGCTTCTCTATTTTCCTAAAATAAGTTTTAACTACTGAAAGTTCATAAGCTACATTAAACTCTAAAGTCCAGCCATAGAAGGTTAAACTGTAGTATTGTGTGCATGTTGGTTGACTTTGAACCTTGTCACAAGGTTTGTATGTGACTTTTAGACCTCACTACAGGGGGTTAAACATTGAGATGATTATACCTTAATGAATTATCTTTAAGATTTATGTTCTATGAAGGGTTAATAAGATTTTATAGCTGATTGTCTACTTTATTGCAAATCCTCCTCTATTCGAACTTAGAACTGGCTATAAAGAGGTTAATGTGCACAAATGGAGTTGATTCCGTAATGTAATGTATTTTGAAATTATAATGATATATTATCTCATGTATGAGTGTATCATGTATTGTGACACTCTTAAAAGTTTGAGTATTGATAATTCGAGCACAAACATAACTTATATTGATGTATTTGTGATGAATACTAGTTATAATATATGCAAATATATCTTGAGTATTATCAACTATGTTTATACTAAACAATTTTTACAACAATGAGCAAGATATTAATCTAATATTTTTAAGGTATGAATCAAGAACTGAACAAAATTGAACTTTGATCAATTTGGTTTGGATTGGTCCTAGCAAGATAATTAGTTTGATTTGATTTAAATATTTTCTAAATTGATATATATGGTCTCATAACTTGATTTAAGATTTTGGCTACAATTGAAGTTATTTAAATCATGTAGACCCCTACTGTTGTACCTCTTTCATGTTAAGAGACTCGTGCTATTTGCATGTGTGATAGTTGGATAAGTTGATAATGGGTTGTGAACATGTTACCTTGACTTTAATACCACTGATATCAAGCTAATGATAACATTATAGTGGTCCCTGCCATGAGCCTTCAAATAATCAAACACATCACATGCAAGACAACCCTTGGAAGGACTACCATCATGTGGTGAGTTCATGTTGAAAATCCTACAAAACTATCAATTATGGACATTCAATTTGGGAAGATATTGAAGGAACACACTCATGAGCACTTGACCAAATAATGAAGTCCTCAGAGTTGAATGAATCATGCTTTTCACTTCTGGGTCATTTGAGGAAATAATTCTTAAACTTAGGCTCAAATACAAAATTGCTAGTACAGAAATAGTGAGTCTATGCTTGTGTCTATCATTTGGTTATGTTGACTTTGTTGACATTTCTCCTTTTTTTTGGTGCCTGTGAACGAGGAATGTTGGGGAGACTTATTATGTGCACTCAGAGGAAACTCCAGATCATGGATATGAGCAAAATCCACAAGGAATATTCATTTAAATAACACCTTCTCTTTCTTTTTCTTTTTCTTTTTCTTCCCTCTCTCTCTCTCTCTCTCTATCTCTATCTCTATCTCTCTGTTTTTGTGTGTGTGTCTTTTCAGCCTTTAATATTGACTAGTTATATGTTAAATTTGCATGGTATACATGAATATTTTTGGAACAAATGTTGGTCTAGTAAATATCTTATCTCTCCTCTCCTTTTTAATAGGATAGATTAGTGGAGTTGTTTTCCAAGGAAGAAACAAAAGTTTCTGTCTTTCATAGTATATATATATAGATGTAAACTTAGAAAGTAATTATGTCTAAAAGGTTTTTTGTGTCTTTCCAGCACAGGGTAGACTACGAACTTTTAAGGTTTGATATTTTTTACTGGAGTCATGAGCAGGGCAGGGTTGATATACTGTTTTGTTGCTAAGGGCACTGTTGTTCTTGCCGAACACACATCCTTCTCTGGAAATTTCAGTACCGTAGCTGTTCAGTGCTTGCAGAAACTGCCTTCAAATAGCAACAAGTACACCTTTTCTTGTGATGGCCACACATTCAACTTTCTACTGGATAAGGGATTTGGTATGATGTGAACATAAACCTTAAAATAGAGTTAGTCTGCCAGTATTTTCCAATTTTAAGTGGTCTCTTCCAATTTTGTAGTCTTTCTCGTCGTTGCAACTGAAGCAACTGGCAGGAGTATACCCTTTTTTTTCCTGGAAAGGGTAAAAGATGATTTTATGCAGAAGTATGGAGCTAGCATCAATGCAGATGGTTCCCATCCCCTTGCTGATGATGATGACATTGATGATGACCTCTTTGGGGATAGGTTTAGCATTGCATATAATCTTGACAGGGAATTTGGGTATGTTAACCTTCTTAAAATTTTCTACCGTAGTTGTAATCTTTGTACAATCTAGTGTATAATTGCACTCTTGTTGAGCAGACCACGGCTAAAGGAGCACATGCAGTATTGTGTAAGCCATCCAGAAGAGATGAGCAAACTATCCAAACTAAAGACTCAGATCACTGAAGTCAAAGGAATCATGATGGACAATATTGAGAAGGTGCGTGAATTTGTTTTTGGTTGTCATTGTTTTTCTATACCTTTAGTTTGCGTTGTTTAGGGCAAAACGTTCTCTATGCAACGCCTGTACTTTTCATATAAGCTCATTCCTTCGACTCTAGTATTTCCCAATTTTGTTCGTCAAAGAATCCTATTTTTCCTTTCATTGTTGTGCATGCTTCTTTCAATCACCTTGCTTCTTTGGTACCTTACAAGTTAAACACTGTCAGGTTATTGCAAACTTGCACTATTTTCTTAGAAAAAAGTAAAGAACATGCCTGCGACTTTTGGTAGGATATCATTTTCCATAATATGGTGAATTATGTAAAGGATAACCTTCATTGACCTCCTCTCTTCATGCTGACTTTGTTGGCCTGTAAAATGCCCATCCCGTACAAGATATAATAAGAGTTGGTAGTCATAATGGCATACTTTTCATAGATAAATCAGGGTTCAGGTTCCATGTCATTGAATCATTTATAAAACCATTTATCATGTTTTGCATTTTTTGGTATTCCTAAACTACACTCTTCTGCAAAGGTTACAGACTAGATAGGCCAAACTTTAAACCCTTTTATGATTTGTTGGTATACTTAAATAAATGGTGTGCTAGTTTGATTTTTAAGTATCGACATTTCTCATATTCACTTGATTATCACGAAGGAAGGTCCTTGATCGAGGGGAGAAGATTGAACTCTTGGTCGACAAGACTGAAAGTCTTCAGTTCCAGGTACGTGCTGATTGATTTTCCAAGATGGATTTGATGGACGAACTGTGCATCATACGTGTTGCACGTTATATGTAGGCCGACAGCTTCCAGAGGCAGGGCAGGCAGCTTCGTCGAAGAATGTGGTTGCAGAGTCTTCGAATCAAACTGATCGCGGCAGGCGTTGTTGTAGCGCTTATATTGGTCCTGTGGCTAGCTGCGTGCAATGGATTCAAGTGTTGACGGAATTTTATATATAGACAGAGGGCCTTTGTAAACGTTTGATGCGGTTATTACATGATTGTATGACTCTCACTCATCTTACGAAAACAAAGCCTCGATTTAAAATTGATGTGAATGATGTGGTTTTGCGTACTTGACTTACGAAAACAAAGCCTCGACTCAGAATGACTCCAGCATTTTCATTTTCATATGTTACACAACAACAGTGCAGGTCTGGCGGTACACAAAAGTAGACCCATATGTATGTAACATAATAAAAATCAACAGCAAAGGGGGCAGCGGATCAGACCATTTTCGTTACACTCCCCGCATCTCACCACCTTCTGCTGCTTCCCTTCCAGGAGCTTGCAGCTCCCGTTGCAGTGCATGCACATGACGAACCTCATCCCTCCGCAGCCGTCGCACCAAGCAAGCCCCTTCGGCACGCCGTCGAACAGCGCTTCCAGTTTCCCTTCCTCTTCCAGCTTCAGGACGTCGTCGGCGCCACCGATCCATCGCCCCTTAACGAACAACGCCGGGACCCTCGTTTCCTTCTTCTCCATCAGCTTCCTCAGCTCCTCCCTGTACCCGGAGTCCATGGATACGTCCCTCTCCACCACCTGAACCCCGTGGGATTCCACGGCCGATCTGGTGGCGTTGCAGTCCTCGAAGGTCTTACGGATTCCCCTCAGCGTCGTCGTGTAGAGCACCACCGCCGTCTCCCCTCCGGGAGGGCACTTCTTCTCGAACGATTGCAGCGGACTCGCCGCCTTCCGTTGCCTCGGGGTGCCGGATACCATCATTTTGATCTTTTCCCTCTGTTGGGGCAGGGACAGCTCGTTCTCGAAGGCGGCGCCGAGGTCCGCATCGAACAGGCGACCGAGGCTCCTCCTCCTCGGCACCGGCGAAAGCCCCGCGTCCCTCCGTGTTATCTGGATCTTCAGGTCCATTGGCGTGCCGCTCCTGTAACGCACCGCCGACGCTGGGCTAGCGACGCGCTGCGTGTTCTCGATCGAACCCAAGGGTTTCGCTTTCGGACTCGGCTTGCTCAACCTCGGGGCATCAGGTACGAGCAAACCCCCCTCCCCCTCCCCCCTGGTCTCCGTCCCCACGTACTTGACTTGCAAACCCTGCCTCGTCCGCCGCATCACGGGAGCATCCTCTAGCTTTGCCACTTTCTTCACCGGCGAGTCGTCGTCGAGACCTTTCATCAGCTCCCAGGCGTTGATGACTTCTGGGGTTTCCTCCTTGGACACGCTCTTCCGGAGAGGTGTGGGCGTTGGAGACCTGCACTTGCTGGACGGCTCTTCCGCAACAGCGACGTCGTGCTCGACTTCAGGGCCGAGCTTCAGAGCCCCGTAGGTGGTGGACGTGAGGGACACGACGTGGTTGGGGCAGTCGCGGACGAACGTCCGGAGGACCGTGCTCTTCTTCTCCTCGTCTCCATCGGAGACGCCGAGCTTGGAGGAGATGCAACCCATGGACGGACGCCACTATCCTCCTCTCTCTGTCTCTCTTCCTTATTCTTTTTGTTTTGTCGTCGTATTTTGGGTTTCAAATGGCAACGGTCAGGGGGGGGGTTTCGGGAAGGGCAACGGTAACATGGGAAGGGTGGGCGTAGCGACGGGTCAGGTTTATTCGGGATCCTGTGGGCCATTGCTGCTGTAGCCCAGGCCCAATGATTCAGATTTCCTCCCATCGTCCCTTTGTGGATCGAAGAATCCTCTATTCTAAAAAACTCAAGGGAGCTAAAATTCAAGAAAATGGACTCTTTTAAAAACAATAATGATGCATATAGACAAAAGACGACTGTGTGGTTGGGTGGGCTCCACCAAACAGTGGGTCCCACCGAAGTGACATGGACATTGTCGAAGTCTGCTTTCCTACCTAACGAGTCTCTTTAAAAAGCCTCCTTTTTTTTTCTTTTAATTTTTAGAATTATTTTTAGTTTTATAATGATATTTATATTTTTAATTTATTTTTTTATTAAATTTTTTACTCCTAAAACGTAGGAATGAAAAAAAGAACAAAATCTAGGAGTCTCGTACCTAAGGTTTTATTTTCGAAATTGTCATATTTTTAAAGAATATTCAAATGAAAGTTGCTAACATGATCGAGCCGAACCATAGGCCGGTAATGTGTACTTTGTGAATTATTATAGTGATTAATACAAAAAAAAATACAACGATATTTTTATATAGTAAAGTTAAATTTTAGTGATATTGATGTAAAGATTTAAAAGTCAATGATATTTGTGTATGAATAGAATAATTTTGATGACATGCATGTAGAAGAAACTATTAGGCAAGTTTTTACCCATACGTACATACGAAGCACATGCGAAACACGAATCTGAATAATTCTACGAACTTTTTTTAAAAAAATACTAATTATGAAAATCGCTTTGGCCATATTCTTTTAAAAATAAATAAATAAAAGAAGTTGACATCAAAAAGGACAAAAGAATCACTGAAGTGATAGATTGATATTTGTGAGAAACTTTTTAAATCTTAAGTTTAAATCTTTATTTATACACAAATCGTCTCTTAACTTCGACACGTAAAAAAGTAAAAGAAAATTCAAATAAAGTGGTGTAAGACTTCTAGAAAGTCAAAAATAAAAAGAAAGGAAGGTTGAACTAACGTCACCGTGAAATCAATTATCACAATCTTAAATTAGGTATGACGAGGACATCCCACCTAAAGACTTGTGGTTTTTCTCTTTCTTTTTTTCATTTTTGGTAATGTAAAAATTGTGGTTCGGCAAAGCCATCTCTAATTTTGTTTTCTAAAAATATCATTTTTTTTTTAAATTCACCTTTCTAGTATCAAGGCACATATGTTAGACTGAGAGGTTGTTTGCAATTGGACTCGTTTCTCAAAATAATTTTTTTATAATGTTATTGTTTTTTATTCTTTAGGATTCAAACTTCAAGAAGATTTTATGAGGTCTACGATTTTTGGTGATTCGAAGAAGAAAAAAGAAATCATGAGATAATAAAAAAGGTTGAAGCTTCTACTTTCTTTTTTTTTAAAATAAAAAAAACTTCTCATCCAACTACCACTCCTTCCGACGACCTTCCACTGAAGAAGAAGAAGAGGACAATTAGGACGCAACAACGACATGTCGACATGGATCTTGAATTGGAATAAGTAAAAATTAAATATCATTATACAATAAAAAAAATAAGGCAAAAATAAATCATTCTAACTTCAACCTCATCAGCCGTTTAAGATTATCTTTACCCCCATGTTTTCAATAATAATAAAAAATACACACGCTTTTATGATGATATTCTTGAATAATTACAGGAGAAGTAGAAATACTGTTGGTTTAGGTTTTCAATGACGCGAGTCTTTAATTTTCGTTTGATAAAAAAGTATTTTAGTTATAATAACAGTGTAAAGTTAAAGTTGAATATAATAAAATTAATTAATTAAAATTATATAATAAATTATAAGATAAAAGTTGATCTACAAAAATTTATATAATAATAATTATATATATAAAATTATAACTATATAATAATAATTTTTTCATCAAAGGAAGTCTTCGACTGCACACTTTCTGCTCCAATTAAAAATAAAAACATGAAAAACTCGACTACCTCCCTGTACTCTTCTGCATGATCCAAAGCAAAAGCTGAGAAATGGCCACAGGCCCCCCTCTACCGACGACCGGGGAGCCACCCCCCACCACCATCTCCGCCGAAGGAGACCACGAGGCCACTACTTCTTCCTTCGTTGTCGTAGACCATGCCTCGCCCGGTGGCACCACCTTGCAGGTAGGATGCAAGGCGGTGGAGGACCCATATCTCCCAGCCGAATCCTTCCTCGTACCAGTGGAGGCGGAGCTGGACTGGGTCGACCGCAACGCCGCCGCCTCCACCTTTGACCGCGACGACTCCACGAAAGGAAACACAAACCCCAAGTCGCAGGCCAAACCGCCGCAACAGCAGACGACCACCACCACATCGCAGCGGTTCTCCGTCAATCTCAAGTCACTCGGAGTCCACAGCGCCGGAGGCCGCAAGGTCTGCCGCCAAACCGGCTCGGGGAACTTCTTCCCCAAGAAGAAGTCGGACGTGTCGGCGGCGTCGGAGCCTGGATCGCCGAACGTGTCCTGTATGGGGAGAGTAAGGTCGAAGGGTACTCAGCAGAGCAAGTCGGGCGTGGGATTCTGGTGGTGCTGCGGGGGAAGGCAATCCAGCCATGGGGTCGAGTGCGGTGGCGGAGCCGTGCCGGCGACGGAATGAAGTCGATTTTCGCTGGAAAAGCAAAACAGATCTGTGTGGTATATGGATTGAGTTTGATGTCATATTTCAAGATTTTTGCTTTTTTGCCACTGTCGACGTGTCCACTCCAAAACCACACTCATGGCTGATGATTATGCACACGATCTTTATTCATCTTTTTAATTATACACGGATTTTCAAATATATACCATGGAAACGTAAGATTATGGGTATATGTTTGCAGACATATAGTTTAACATGCATATCATAAAACACTTGTAATATCATACAATTTATTAAAGAATATGATAGCAACAATATATCAGACGGAAGAAATATAATTTACAAATTTCAAAAAAAAGGAAATAGCACTATTTATATAAAATAAGAGTAGAAAAAAATTCTAAATGATATAAGGATAAAGAAAGTATATGAATTTTTAACGGCATTACAGCAATATTAACAACGTGTAATACTGGAAGGCCCAAACACTTGAGAAGCCCAGACTCGAATGAATAGACGGCCCAGGACCGAAAATAATAATAATGCACCTTTTCCCATTAGACAACTCTCGTCTACCGTTGCCCTTCATCCCTTGGTGCTGCTTCTTTCATGATTGGAGCTTTGCTGCGCTTTAGTTGACCGAGTTATATATGTTTGTGTGTGTATATATATATATATATGGGTTTAATGGTTCTGTAGGTGCCTACAAAAGTAAGTTCTGTAGGTATCCGTTGGATGAAAAATTAACGGTTGTTTGATGAAGAGAGAGAGTGTTCGTAAAAAAATCCCCCGCGCAGAAAAAAATCCTCCCGCCGAAATCACCAGC
>JAMKPZ010004418.1:0-12006 GCA_024699675.1 Amphibolis antarctica
TAAGCAAAGTAGGTATGCAATATTGTTTTGAAGTTTGGAATCCAATGATGTCAACAAAACCTAAAATAGTCAGTTTGAATATGAAGACCAATTATGACATATGCTGTTCATGCAAGAAATTTGAAAATGAAGGTCTTCTTTGTCATCATATCTTTTCTGTATTATGGAAGAAACAGATCACTCACGTACCAAGCAAATATATATTGCATAGATGGACTATTCACTGCAGATACCACAGTAGCACTATTGGTGGACTACCAAATCATGTTGACGGGTATGTTTATTATATTCATCAAAGAATTTTATTTCCACAATTGATACTGATGAAACATGTTTTTGTATTTGTCACAGGTTTACTCTTCTCATGAGATGGGACTTACGGTCTAGTGCATTCAAATTGGTGGACACTACTTTCACTTCAACAGAACAGTACACACTAGTGAAATCAACTTTTAATGATTTGTTGAAGAGAACCAGTGCATTACATGTGCAGTGTACACAAGATGATCAAAGTGGAAATAACCCAACTACAATTGATTTACCAACTGCTTTTGTGGTGAATGATCCATCTACATCAAGAAAAACCAAAGGAAGACCTACCCATTTTCAACGGCTAAAAGCTTCCATTGAAGAAATTAACACTCATAAGAAGAGAAGGATGTATCATGGGTGTGGGGAACTAGGTCATTACATAACTACTTGCCCCAATGCAGGTAGTCGTCAATAAAATAAGGAAGATGATGCCTAAAGAGGAGTATGACACAAGCATGCTTACATTACATGTAACTATTTTAGTCAAATAAACTGATGTAATATATTGAAATAATGAAATTCGTTCAGGTCAGGACTTATGTTTGGTGACATATATGTTTTTAATATATATGTTTAGTTTTGTAGTCATAAAAAATGTGAAGATTGTTACAGATAATGTTCTCTGATTAATTATCTTTACTGTTTTGATGAAGAATTTAATGTTAACGTTCTATAACAAAACCTATTGTTATCATTTAAGTATGTTTACTACACACAGATTGACATAAAACTTCAAGAGTAACCTTGCTATCGTTGTAGAAAACTGTGAAGCAGTTTTCCAACATTTAAATAAGGCGGAAGTACCGTAGAAATAAAGTAGTGACAGACAAAAGTACCGTTTACAGACCCGTGTATAAACGGTACTTTCGTGACTTTACCTTACAATTACATGGATGTTGACCCCCATGCTTAAACGGGCCGATCGGGCAGCCAGCCGGCCCACCGCCGGCATGTCGGTATCCAACCCCGGCAGTCGGCTCCCTATTGACCCATGCTCAAATGGGCTGATTGGGTAGCCAGTCGGCCCACCGCCGACATGCCGGTATCCAACCCCGATAGCCGACTCCCTGTTGACCCACGCTTAAGAAGACCTAACGGACGACCAACTGGCCTGCCGGTATCTAACCCCAGCAGCCAGCTCCCCAGACTCCCCCAGCTAAGTAGACATGCTCCACCCTTATGGGGTGGTTGGGTAAAGCAAGCCAGCTGACTACCAGCACACCGGTAAAACACCTCGGTGGCCGACCTCTAACTCTCCCACCAACGTGCAGGTACGTTCGTCGACACGCCTAGTCCGACCTTCGGGATAAACACATGGCAGCTGGAATCCTACTCAGTGTAAAGCCCAACTAACCGCTACAGCCTATTCCCCCAAATCACCAGCTAAAAAATTCCTGGTGGACTTCGATCCCAACCAGCCGGCATCCGACTATCACACGACGGCTACCGGCTAGCTACCTAAAAAGGCAATTCGAATCGATTAGAAAGATACGATGAGATTTAATCACTTAAATCTCACAATCAATCAATCACGTCGACTGCGTGATTGAACCGAGACATACGTTGGGTTTTCCATCCACGGATCACCCAAAGAAGGAAGGTAATCCTTTATAAAAAAGGGGACCTTCTGCCCCATTGAGAGAGGCTTCCGACCCCTTTTGAAAGACGCTGGTTTGGACGCTAGAGACGCTCTTCAGACGCTTCACACGGCTTTTTGGATGACTGGTTGAAGGTTCTGAAGGAGAAGAGCTGCTCGGAGCCCCGATGCCCTCTCACTGCACTGGAGCAAGGACTTCCGACCGCCGTCGACGACTCCCTGCAGGTAAGTCCCCTTATCCTCCACCGTCGTTTGTATGATTTAGCTTCATTTTTCTCGAGCCCCAACCATGCTAGACTTTCCCCACGCAAGGGAAAGGTCGGAGGATATGCCCGAGTGTCATTCCTTCGAAAACACTTCCAAAGGTATCGGTAGCCTCCCTCCCAGCCAGGTGAATCCACCCAGTACGGTTGAGAACAGTTCGGTCACGACCCCTTTGTTAGGTCCCTTTACGTGGAAACTCGCATTTTCTTACATGCTTTACAAATGCATCGTCCGTTTTCCCGTCCATTTTCCTTTGAAACGGCTAGCCATCGTCAGACGTACCGTATCCACGTAAAGACGGTCATCTCTTGGAAGCTGTCCACATCTCCTGTCTCTCGAGATTAGGTGTAGAAATCTCTACACCCAGAGGTTGAGGCGGAAACCGGGCGAACATCCGGCCCAAACCCGGATACCCGGTAGGCCGAAGAGTAGACCCACCAAACTTCTGGCTATTCAACCAAAAGTCTGTTACGAGGGCCTATGACATCCATATTTACATTTTCATCTATTTTATGCTTACCTTACTGGGAGGAGCAAAGCTGCCCTCCCGATGCCCTGGAAAGGCTTCCGAGATGAGGCCGTCGGCGTGCATCGTTGCCGACGCCGACCATCCAGGTGTATAAGTATGTACACCCCGATAGTTCCCTTTTACCGGGAGGAGCAAAGTTACCCTCCTGATGCCCTAGAAAGGCTTCCAGGATGAGGCCGTTGGCGTGCATCGTTGTCGATGCCGGTCGTCCAAGTGTATGAGTATGTACACCCTGATACTTCCCTTTTACCGAGAGGAGCAAAGCTGCCCTCCCTATGCCCTAGAAAGGCTTCCGAGATGAGGTCGTCGGCATACATCGTTGCTGACGCTGGCCGTCCAGGTGTATGAGTATGTACACCTCGACGATTCCCTTTTACCGAGAGACAAAGCTGCCTTCCCGATGCCCCGAAAAGGCTTCCGGGATGAGGCCACCAGTGTGCATCCTTGCTGGCACCGATCGTCCGGGTGTATGAGTATATACACCCCGATGGTTCCCTTTTACCGGGAGGAGCAAAGTTACCCTCCCGATGCCCCGGAAAGGCTTCCAAGATGAGGCCGCTGACATGCATCCTTGCCGACCCTAGCCAAACGGGGAACATGAACTCTTGTCCCCAGTCAGAGAGGTGGAATATGACATGGTAACCAGTACCTTTAGTCGGTAGCCCGGCGTTCCAGCCGATTGCCTCACCCGACCTTCAGCTCTTTAGCCGAACGGTCCGTAATGGTGACCGCTATGTCTTTCTCTCTCCCATTTATCGTCGAACCTCGTATGAATCCTCGTATGGGTCGATCTTCACTCGCTTTTACTAGAAGGAATAAGACTATTCCTCCTGATGCCCTAGAAAGTCTTCCAAGATGAGGCCATGTGTGGCTGGGCTAACTATCGTTGCTTTTCCGTTTTTAGAGCCGAAGAGAGGCCGGGGTTGCCCGGGCTGTCTGGGGGTGCCTAACACCTTCCCCAACAGTACCCTGAGTCCCGTATCCAGTTCTCTCTTGTTTCATATAGCGTTACACGATTTTATGTCATTCTCGCGGTTTTATTGTTTCAATGGTGGAAGACACTTCCCCATCCGGTTTTCCTTATTTTCTACCCAAAAATAAGGTGGCGACTCCATTCAATGAGCCATCCACCCCACATGGTGATGTGCTCCCAAAATCAACTTTCAATTCTCTGTACCTTGGCCCACTTGTCGGCTCTGCCGGCGGAAACCCATGGGCTTCCGGGTGATAGCCGAATGAAAGAGAGGGTACAATGGAAGTATCGTCAATTGAATTATTTGGGTGACGACCATACTGTACAATGCACGCACCTAACTTAAAAAGTCACGTGTGAATGTTAAAATACTGGTCTTTTAATACAATCGATCGGTCTTTTAACATAAAATGCCGATTCTCTCATCACGTGTGAACTTAAAATTGCACGTGACATCTAAACTATCCCCCTTCGAATATTAAGTTGACGGCCATACTGTACAATGCACGCGCCTAACTTAAAAAGTCACGCGTGAATGTTAAAATGCCAGTCTTTTAATACAATCGTTTGGTCATTTAACTTAAAACGCCGATTCTCCCATCACGTGTGAATGTTAAAACGTCAGTATTTTAATACAATCACCCGATCGTTTAACATAAAATGCCGATTCTCTCATTTGAATATTAAAGTTGTCAGATTTTAATAATCGGATCATACCATAAAGATATTTGCTATTCAATAATACCTTTAGTCCTTAACTGAAGTTGTCACATCTAATTCACGTGATGAGAGAATCGACATTTTGTATTAAAAGACCGGCATTTTAATATCTCTACAATTGAATGTCACATGTAATGTTAAAATGCCGATCTTTTAATACAATCGTCTGGTCTTTTAACATAAAACGCCGACTCTCTTATCACATGTGAACTTAATATTTCACATGACATTCTACTCTAATTTTTCACAAACTATATTCATATGTAACACTTATTTAAGTAACTACATTCATTCCAATATCACGCCAAAGTGTTCTAAATATTGAACATATGTCATCTACTAGCTTAAAATATTATGGTGGAATTTTGTTTAAATTAATTTGATTTGAATTAAAAAGGATTTTGATGAAATAATTAAAAACACTTAACCTGGATCGAATGGGTATAGTTGTAAATAATTTAGCATTAACTGAAATAATATGTCCAGTTCGTTGAAGTAATAAGTAAATAGATAATTAGAAAATATAATTACGACTGTTAAATTACCATCACATCATGATTAAACATTAATTAAGTATTCATCATCAAAACATAATAGTCTCCGTGAGATACCCTTAAAATGCCTAACTACTACTCACACACCACGTATACTTTACAAAGCACACGCCTAACTTAAAAAGTCACGTGTGAATGTTAAAACGCCGGTCTTTTAATGCAATCGTCCGGTCTTTTAACATAAAATGCCGATTCTCTCATCGCGTGTGAACTTAAAATTGCACATGACATCTAAACTATATCCCTTCAAATATTAAGTTGATGACCAAACTGTACAACGCACGCACCTAACTTAAAAAGTCACGTGTGAATGTTAAAACACCAGTCTTTTAATACAATCGTTCAGTCTTTTAACATATAATGCCGGTTGTTTAATACAATCGTCCAGTCTTTCAAATAAGTGGTAGTATTGAATAGCAAATATCTTTACGGTAAAATCCGATTATAAAAATCTGATAACTTTAACCCCCAATCTCTAAGCATATATAAAAGTTAAATTTGTAATCTTCTATGCCCTAATCTTCCTAAGCAAGAGCAAGTGCATCGTGCGTGACTTGGAGAAGAAGCTTCACTATCACTAACGTAGCAATGGCACGCGAGAAAAACATTGAAGTTCCACCGGTACTCCTGCGTACATGGCAAGTCAAAATTGACAAAGTCGAGGAGGAGATAGAGCTATTAAAGTCCAGGTATGACTTCTCTGCCGACATCTTTGAAGTTATTGTAGAGGAGGTTGACATTGTAGAAAGAGAGAACTTGCGACTATGGTTACGGTCAGAAGGACAAAAACTACACAATATCAGGTGTGCTAAGCGAAATGTGTTAAAATCATTTGCTCATTCCATGACACCATTCAGTACGTTTGAAATAGGAGAGTGTTCTAGAGCTGTTGAAAGGAGACATAAGAAGCCTGCTCCAGAGCCTAACAACACTACAGCTATCCATCCATAACCGTCAACTTCAAAACGGTTGAGCTCTAAAAGTAACATGGAGGAAACTCCACAACATCAAATTTCAGTTGTAATGGAAGAACATTACAGTCCTCCAAGAATATCAACTGAACAACGCATACAAGAATCCATTGATGTCCAAGCTGAAGAGGAGCATGTAAATCACCAAGAAGAGACTTCAGAGGTGCACAATGAAGATCAGTTGGAATTGGTTGTATATTAGTCACAGACAGAGAAAATTGAAGATTTTCCAAGCACTTCTCATTCATTTCCTGAGAAAGGTATGACAGTAGACAATCTATATTTTTGAAATTAGGAATGTCTGGACAATTATAAACAAAATTTGAATTATGAGATATTGTACGAAAGACCAGTAAATTTCAAAGATTTACAAGTGATTAAAGATCTCTTCAACTTTCAAGGTCTGCTACATATTATACTAACAAACTGTAAGTTAGATGTATTCAGAGAAGTCATTGCAACATTCTATGCTAACTTATATGTTGATGAGGGTAGATTATTTACCAACATAGATAAGACTGTTTTTGAAATCATTCCTCAGTTGGTATATGATACTCTTAAATTGACAAATGATGGTGTTCATTTAGGTAGAACATCTTTGAACTTACTAGATTGGAACATCGGTTTGATAGCAAGAACCCTTCATTTACATGGTAGATTACAGTATCTTGAACATCTTAATGGAAAGGTCAAATTTATAGTCAAAATTCTGCAAACACAGATTTTTCAGAAGAAAGGGCATGCTGAACATATCGAGAGAATTTGTTTATATGCTACATATGTTGTGATGCAGAAAATAAAATTGAATTGGTGCACACTATTTTTGGATTCCATATAGCACAGATATTCAAAATTATTTTATAAAATCAGTCTTGTGAAGTTGATATCGAGGACAGGATATGATGTGAATCAGTGGCCCAAAAAATCCTTCAAGACAAGATCTTTTACAGTGGCTGAATATAAGAAATTCATTTTTCATGCACCAGTTACAGACATACACCAACCATCAACAAGTGAACAGCCACATACGTCGACTGCACAAGATTTATTGTCTCCTGTAGAGGTTGCACATATTACACAATTAAGAGAACAAATTGGTCGACAAATTTGTGAAACTATAATCAGTACTATTCAAAATCGGAGGAGAAATCAAGGATAACTTGTACTTTTCTAATTTCTTGTTGAATTGTAATTGAAGGGTATGTTTATCCAAATTAACTTTTCAGTATAAGTGATTCAATTGTAATGCAAGGGTATTTTTTTCTTATTTCAAGTGATTGAATTATTTGTATAAGTGATTTAATTTTATCTGACTGAATGCTTCTATTTATTCTCTAATCCCAATACATTGTTAAATAATCACAAAAAGGGGGACATATACTATTCAGAATTAGAGCAATAGGTAACTACACTTAAAATAATAGATAATTACACTTAACATTCTTAACTTTAGGTGTTTTAAGACTATGAAAAAGTAAAATATAATATCAACTTAATTAAAATTTGAAAATTGAAAAGGAAAATAATAGATAACTACAGCATAAACAAAATTTGGTGATCATCAACATAATCCACCAACATAATCCACGTTAAGTGTTTTAAATATTTAAGTTAATGCTAAATTAATTAGCACTCGAATGTTCGATTAAGTGTTTTAAATATTTAACTTAGTACATTAAATATGTTTAATATTTAGAACAGTTCGGAGAACTAATATGAAAGGATATAGTTAGTTAAATAACTACTACATATGAATATATTTCGTGAAATATTACCGTAGAATGTCATGTGAACTTTTAAGTTTACACGTGATAAGAGAATCGGCATTTTATAGTAAACGACTGGACAATTGTATTAAAAGACCGACGTTTTAACATTCACACATGACTTTTTAAGCTAGGTGCATGCATTGTACAGTGTGACCGTCAACTTAATATTCAAAGGGGTATAGTTAGATGTCACGTAAAATATTAGGTTCACACCTGATGAGAGAGTCGGCATTTTATGTTAAAAGACCAGACGATTGTATTAAAAGACCAGCATTTTAAAATTCACACGTGACTTTTTAAGTTAGGCACGTGCGTCATACAATCTGGCCGTCAACTTAATATTTGAAGGGATATAGTTTAGATGTCACGTGCAATTTTAAGTTCACACGTGATGAGAGAATCAGCGTTTTATGTTAAAAGACCGGACGATTGCATTAAAAGACCGGCGTTTTAACATTCACACGTGACTTTTTAAGTTAGGCGCGTACTTTGTAAAGTACATGTGGTGTGTGAGAAGTAGTTAGGCATTTTAAGGGTATCTCACAGAGACTATTATGTTTTGATAATGAATACTTAATTAATGTTTAATCATGATGTGATGGTAATTTAACAGTCGTAATTATATTTTCTAATTATCTATTTACTTATTACTTCAACGTACTTGACATATTATTTCAGTTAATGCTAAATTATTTACAACTATACCCATTCGATCCAGGTTAAGTGTTTTTAATTATTACATCAAAATCCTTTTTAATTCAAATCAAATTAATTTAAACAAAATTCCACCATAATATTTTAAGCTAGTAGATGACATATGTTCAATATTTAGAACACTTCAATGTGATATTGGAATGAGTGTAGTTACTTAAATAAGTGTTACATATGAATATAGTATGTGAAAAATTAGAGCAGAATGTCACGTGAAATATTAGGTTCACACGTGATGAGAGAGTCGGCGTTTTATCTTAAAAGACTGAACGATTGTATTAAAAGACCGGCATTTTAACATTACACGTGACATTCAGTCATAGGGATATTAAAATGCCAGTCTTTTAATACAATTGTCCGGTCTTTTAACACAAAACACCGATTCTCTCATCACGTGAATTAGATGTGACAACTTCAATTAAGGACTAAAGGTATTATTGAATAGTAAATATCTTTATGGTATGATCCGATTATAAAAATCCAACAACTTTAACCCCTAATCTCTAAGCATATATAAGGCTTAAATTCATAATGTCATGTGCCCTACTCTTCCCGACAGTTGCGTAGTGCATTACTTGGAGAAGAAGCTTCAATCATAGTAACATAGGAATGGCACACGGGAAGAAGACCATTTATGTTCCACCGCTACTCCTGCGTACATGGTACGTCAAAATCGACAAGGTTGACAAAGAGATATAGCAGTTGAAGTCGAGGTATGACTTCTCTCCTGAGGTTTTTGAAGTTGTTGTTGAGGAGAAGAAAAATGCAGAAAGAGAAAATTGGCGACTACAATTACAGTCGCAGGGAGAAAAAATACACGATATTAGGTGTGCTGAGCGATGTCTTAAAATCATTTGCTGATTCAATGACACCGCTCAATACATTTGAAATAGGACAGTCTTCAAGACCTGCCGAAAGAAGACATAACAAGCCCGCTTCAAAGCTGAAGAAGACTAAACTCATCCATCCACAGTCGTCAACTTCAGAACGGTTCACCCCTACAAGTACGGTTGAAGAGTTTGAAGATTGGTTTAAAGCCACCACTGCACAGAAACAAGTTGAAGTGGTCACATCAGATAGCTGGAGCAGTAGTTCAACATCTACTAGCAGTGAGGCTAAAAATGAAGGTCTGTCGATAGGTAAAACATTTTTGTCATCTTTTGAATTGAGTTGTTTTCAAAAGGTGCTTGATAATTTTGAGAAAAGAGAAGTAACTATTGCAAAGTCATCTCTGTTTATAGTTGACGCAATTCCAACAATATTGTCAAGTTTTGCTGTGCATGACTTATGTGTTAAGAATGTTTTTAAAGGCACATCATCATTCAGTTTGATAAATAAAATGAATGATGTTATTGAGTTTGTATTGAAAAATATAAGGCATGACAGATTTTGAGCTTTTGCTGAAATGCAAAAGTATATCGATAGGAAAGAAAGACTTCCACGAATTTATATTCAATTAATGAGGCAATGGAAGGAAAAAGATACTCTGGTAATGAATATTCCACCACAGTGTGAAAAGTATACCGGAATTAATGATGAATCAAATGGTATACTTACAGTTATTACTGAAACAGTTTCTATAGAGACAAACAGTTCTCCAACAAATCGGATGGACAACATTGAAGACATTTTAAGAAATTTAAAATCACAGTAGCCACGATCTGTCTCCGTGGAAGAACAACAACTTTCTAACACAAGTGATAATCAAACATTAGGTGAATATTTGCAGAGCATGAAGAAAAAAAAAAGATGCAACTATTCGAACTGATGCATAGGAATAAATTGAAGAAATATTACAATCACAACAAATACAAGAACTAGTTTCTAAGCATGTGTCAATAAGTTATTGAACAAACTATGGAGGAAGCTACAAAACATCAACTTTTAGATTTAAAGGAAGAGCATTACATTCCTCCAACAATCTCTAATCAACAAATTATAGAAGAATCTCTTGATTTGCAAACTGAAGAGGAATTTGTAAATCAGCAACAAAACACTTCAGAGGTGTAGAATAAAGATCAGTTGGGATTGCTTATATATCAGTCACAGACAGAGAATGTTGAAGATTTGTCAAGCACTTCTCATTCATTTCCTGAGTAAGGTATGACAGTAGAAAATCTATATTTTCGAAATCAAAAATGTTTAGACAATTACAATAAAATTTTGAATCTTCAAATACTGTATGAAAGGCCTATAAACTTTACAGATTTACAAGGGATCAAGGATCTCTTACAGTTTCAAGGTCTATTAGACATAATACCAACAAGCTGTAAGGTAGATGTATTTAGAGAAGTGATAGTTGCTTTTTATGCTAACTTGCATGTTGAGGAAGATAGATTATTTAGCAGCATTGATAATACTATTTTTGAAATCACTCCTCAATTGGTATATGATACTTTTAAATTGACAAATGAGGGTGTACAATTAGATACAACATCTTTGAACTTACTAGATTGGAATATTAGTTCGATAGCAAGAACCTCTCATTCACATGGCAAATTATAATATATTGATGAACTCAATGGCAAAGCCAAATTTGTAGCCAAAATTCTACAAGCACAGATTTTTCAGAAGAAAAGGCATGGTGAACATATATAGAGAATTTGTTTATATGCCACATATGCTGTGATGCAGAAAATAAAATTGAATTAGTACACACTATTTTTGGATTCCATACAATACAGACATTCAAAATTATTTTATTGAATCAGTCTTATGAAGTTAATATCGGGGACAGGATATGATGTGAATCAGTGGCCCAGAAAATCCTTCAAGACAAGATCGTTTACAGTGGCTAAATATAAGAAATTCATTTGTAATGCACCAGTTATAGACGTACAGCAACAATCAACAAGATTTGTTATCTCCCGTAGAGGTTGCGTATATTACACAATTAGGAGAACAAATTGGTTGACAGATTTCAAAAGCTATAATAAGTTATGTTCAAAATTGGAGGAGAAATTAAGGATAACTTGTACTTTTTTTATTTCTTGTTGAATTATAATGCTAAGTGATTGGAACGTTTGTTTGTATAAGTGATTGATTTATAATGCAAGGGTATTTTTATCTTATTTAACTTTTCAGTGAAATGTGGATTTATTAATTTTATCTATATGAATGCTTACAATTATTCTCTAACCGCAATACTTTGTTGAATAATGACAACAATGGGGACATATAGTTCAAAATTAAAATACTACATAAGTACACTTAAAACAATAGATAATTACACTTAACATTCTTAACTTTAGGTATTTTAAGAAAGTCAAAAAGTAAAATAAAACATCAAATTAATTTGGTGATCATCAAAAAGGGGGACATTGTTGACTATTATGTATTGATGATGAATGCTTAATTAATGTGTAAATGACGGTAATTTAAAAGTCCTAATTATATTTAAGTTAATGATCTATTTACTTATTACTTGAACATAACTGGAAATATTATTTAAGTTAATACTAAATTATTTAACACTATACCCATTCGATCTAAGATAAGTATTTGTAATTATTTAATCAAATTCTATTTTAATTCAAATCAAATTAATTTTTGAAAAAAATCCACCCTAATATTTTAAGTTAGTAGATTAAATATGTTTAATATTTA
>JAMKPZ010004419.1:0-21647 GCA_024699675.1 Amphibolis antarctica
TCCGGCGGAGGCTGCGCCAGGTGTGTGGACCGGCTACTACGCAAGCCAGCAGCATCCGGCGGAGGCTGCGCCAGGTGTGTGGACCGGCTACTACGCAAGCCAGCAGCATCCGGCGGAGGCTGCGCCAGGTGTGTGGAACGGCTACTACGCAAGCCAGCAGCATCCGGCGTCCCCCGGCTACTACCAACGCCGGTACGACGATTTGCAGAGGCAGCAATACTGGCATGGTGGTGGTTACACCGTCGTCCCTGACGGCCGACCGTCTGCGTTCAGCGACGACAAACCACATGCTTGTTCCGTCATGTAAACGTACGAACCATGGATTGATTATATTCTCCGAAGAAATTTCTTTATATTGCATGTTGAAGTGTATCTCAAATGATAAAGATATATGTAATAGAAAATTAATCTATCATGTTAAACGATTTCAAAGTTAACCAAATCATCCTTTGGTCGACTCCAAAAATTGAACGACTCCGAGGTTCTATTTGTTTAAAAGTATATAGTATTTATCTTTATTTTTTATTATACAGTTATATATAATAATATTTATTAAATCTTTATAATATTTTATATAAAAAAATTATATCAAAATATTATATTATAAATTATATTATTTTTTTTTAAATAAATAAATATTATTTAATTTAATCCTATTTTTTAAACAAATACTGCTGAATATTCAATGTTTTAACTTGTCCCTGTGGCCCTGTAACATTAACCAGTTGCGTACGTGATTCGTTTCCTACGCAACACGAAACTCCAAGTCATCTCATCCCCACGACAATATGTGATGGTAAGGCGCGTTTACGAATAAATTTTTTTAATTCTTAAAATTATTTTTAATATTATTATAATTATATAAAATTTAATATAAAATTTTTTATCACTTAAATTATTATATAATTTTAATTTTATTTACAAAATTAATTTTAATTTTAACCCCTTTTTTTTCACTCCAATTCGTTAACATACCTAGATAAAGAGTCTAATCCACGTTGTGCCACGTATTCTTAAAATAATTATTAATTAAAAAGGGTCATATATGTGCTCTGTTGTTAGAGGCTTATACAATCATAATTTACTTGTAGATTATATCTTAAAATAGTAGTTAAATGGGTCGTGTCATCTTCGTAAAAATTGTACGCATAAATATCTTGACTTTGAGGTTAAGTTGTGTCGAAAATTTAAGAAAAAAATAAAAAAATTTAAAATTGTTTGTATATATTATGAAAATTTTAGAAAAATAATTTAAATAAAATTTATAAATATTTTATATTTTAATGTTTGAAACATAATTATATTTTAACTTCAATAATAATACATTGATAATGAAAATTTAATTGCATTTATTATAATTTTATTTTTACAAAATTTAATTTCACAAAATTCATGGATTAATATTTTACAAAATTCAATTTCATTATAATTATATATATATATATTAACCATGTATATATCACGGGTTAATATTTTTAAAAACTTATACTTACATATTTTTTCAATTTTTATTTTTTATTTTTATTGTTTCTTTGGTGCCTCTTTCTTTGATTACGATGTAAAAGAATTGTGTAGAAGGGTAGATGCCTATATATGAAGGGGCAATGCAAGCGGCATAACAAGTCTAAGTGGTGATGTGAGCAATGAAGCGAGTCTAGCTACGATAGAAGAGGCGAGTCAAGTCAAGCTACATCGTGAGTGATGAAGCCAATTGAGATACAATGCAAGTAGCAAGGCGAGTCAAGCTAGAACATGAGCGGCAATGCAAGTCAAGTTGCAATGCAAGCAACAATGCGAGCGGTGAGGCTATTCGAGCGACAACGCAAGTGACGAGGCTAGTCTAGCAACAATAAGAGTAGTGAAGCAAATTGAAAATCCACAAAATTAGAGATTTTTTATAAGGTGAAGTTGACGATGGACTTCAACGTAACTATGAATCCAACAATAGTTGAAGGTGGTTAGAAGCAAATGAACATGAGTACCAAGGCCAATGGTTGCAATTACATGACGAGATCTTCAACATAACTGCCAACAAGTAAAGGTTGAGGGAGGTTAAAAGTAGTTAGATTGAGTGATGAAACCAATGGTTACGATGACATTGCAAGATTGATTGCACAATCACAAATCTAACAAACGATGTGAGAGGTTAAGTGAAACATAGAGAGTACATTAAGACAAAATTTTCACTAATAATGGGGATTTTCGTAACCCAAGAGGTAGAAGATAGCCAAAAAAGATGGTATTTATAATGTTAGAAAAATTATAAAAAAATTTACATTTTTTTGGAACCACAAACATTGAAAAATTTGAAATTTTTCTTAAATTGTCTTTTTCTGAGATTTTTGAAGTTACATGTAATAATTAATACGATGAAAGTTTATATAATAAAATTTATGTAATGATAATGATATATAAAAATTTATGTAAAATTGAAATTGAAGTTTAACAAGCAATTCTCAAAGATGTTTACAATAAACCTTAATGAATGCTGCCGTTTAGATATCATAAAACATGCTTCGCTGACATGTAATGATGTCAGCAACTATTAACAAATGTTGTCACTGTTCACCCATACAACTAAACTTGGGCTTGACATACTTGTAGGCTCAACGCATCTATCTTTTGTTCTGCCAAACCCTAGAGCCCATCTAGGCCCAACTCATGCAACATTCTAGCCCAAAAGGACCCGAACTCTCGGCCCTAATCAAGTTGATCCATAGGGCCCAACTAATTAAAAAAGTGTCCCTTACCGACAAAAACTGGATTAAATCCAACAATTTAATGAGTTATACTTGAATCGAATTTTTATATTTTTGTGTCAATATAGTATAACTCATTTTTGACATGTGAGTTAGTATGTCACGATAAAAAAATAATTTTTAAATTTTTTAAAATTTTATATTTATTTTAATATACTTTTAATAAATTGTATACATTATATATAATTTGATATTTTGAGTTTTTTAATAATTGATGCATTATTACAAGTTTAATTTCACCTTTAATCATATTTATAAATTATATTAATATTATATTAATTTTAAATAAAATTAAAAATAATTAAAATTTAAACTATATTTAACCTAACCTAACACGACTCTAAATGGATCTACACAACTGATACGGCTCGATATGATTCATTGACATGTATGATCTTGAAAACCACAAAGTAAAAACTTTGCATTTATATTTTTGCGAATTTTCTATTTTCCGAGAAACGGTTCAAACAGAATTTCGAGAAGAAGAAAAAAAACGATTCGAACGACACGCGGCACATCCGACGGCGAGGGTCAGCGGACAACCGTCGTTCGCCTTCTCGACCGAGAAAACCAACGGGAAACGTTGGAATAAAGCTCTTCGGTTCTCTCGTCTCAGATTTCTCTGTTCCTCCGCCATGGCAAGGAAGACCCAACAACGCAGACTCGTCGCCAGACCTCTACCTTCTTCAAGGGAGGAGGAGGAGGAGGACGAGGAGAGTTTTATCGACCAAGAAGAAGAAGAACGAGGTATGGCTTCTTCGTTGGCTTCATATGAAGTAACCAACGAGGAAAGAGACGTGGACGAAGAGGAAAATGGCGACGGCGAGTACGACGACGACGGCGGCAGTGGAGGAACTGCACCGGTGGACTCCAACTCATACACTAGACCTGCCCAACTGCAGGCGGTTAACTCCACCACTACGTTCGCCACACCGCCACCATCTAATTACATCAAGGTTGCACCGCTGCCCATGTTCCGCGGCCTCCCCGATGAGTGCCCGGTGGAGCATCTCAGCCGCTTCTACCGAGTCTGCCGCGCCAACAACGCCACCACCGCCGACATGATGGCCAGGATCTTCCCCGTGACCCTCGACGACGAAGCCGCCCGCTGGTACGAACTCGCCGTTGAACCCGACGACCCGTCGATATCGGTGGCTTGGGCGGAGACCAAGTGCTTGTTCCTGGAGGCGTACCGGAGACCGGAGCGGTACCGGTCGGAGCTGATGACCATAAAGCAGAAAGAGGAGGAGAGCGTTAGCTCCTACCACTTGAGAATGCAGTGGATCCTGAAGAAGTGGCCGGAGCACGGGATCCCCGACGAGATCCTGAGGGTGGTGTTCGTGGACGGTCTGAGGTGGGAGGAGTGTCAGGACTGGGTTGTGCTGCAGAGACCCAACTCGGTTGCCGAGGCTTTCGGGTCTGCTCTGTCGTGGGAACGGGCGGAGAGCATCCGGCTCATGCGGCGGAGGAAGGAGGAGAGTGTCGGTGGGGTAGGGAGCTTGAGATGTGGGTTTTGTGGCGGTGAGCACGAGGAGAGTGGGTGCGAGGCGAGGAGGCAGATGAGGGAGCTGTGGAGGTCGTCGTCGACGAAGGGTGGGAGCAGTGACGTGGGTGTGGTCGGGAAGGAAGGCGGCGGAGGAGGAGGTGACGGCAAGACGGTGGTGGGCGATGGTGGGCAGAAGAGGTCGCAGTGCATGTGTTGGAAGCATCAGTGCTGGAAGAAGCTTGACAGGTGTGTGACCGTACCTGTGACAAGATCTCCGGCTCCTCCTCCTCCACCTCATGAACGACAAGCTAGCTAGTTCATAATCCTGCAGATGATACGTACGAGACCTCCTATTTAATATATTTTCCAGTTTTCCATGTTATAAATTTGGCGATTATCGTAAATTTGTTAGTGTATCGTTGTGTTTAATTAAATGGAAAATAATTAACAATTTTATATTAGAATATCAAAAGTATCCAATTATCTTAGATATTATTCACCTTGTAATTTTGACGATGAAAAAAGTAAATTAAATAATATAAATGTCATTATGAAAATATAATTACTTTTGAAAGTTATTTTACAAGTAAGAGAAAAAAAAAAATTTAGAAAATTAGAAAAACATTTTCTAATTTTTCTAACATTTACGTACTTAAAAAATGAGAAAATATTTTTCCCACGTATATTTATATAAATGTATTGATACATTTGAATTGTATAACATTACATAGTTAATTGATTCATTATATAATATTTGATAATTTTTATGTTATTTCATTAGTCTATGATGTATCATAAATTTTTTTTCGTATTCTATCCATTATACAAACACCCAGAATATACTTTCTCTGACATGCACAAATGTGAGAAATTTTTTTTTAGAAAATTATCTTTTAAATTTGTGTTGGAAACTATTTTTCAAATTTATCAATTTTTTTAAGAATTATTTTATTAGTGTATAAATAAATTCTAGAAAAAATAAAAATTTAAAAGAATAATTTAAATTTAAATATTTATAAAATTAATTTTTTATAAATACCTCTGGAATTGAGTCTCTTAAATTAATCTCTACGATGAAATTTACAATTACGATTAAAATAATTGTGACGGCCGGTCAAATTTTCCGTGACCGTTTTTGTAACAAAAATTTTTGGTCGTCACAAAAATTATTTTTTTGCAGTGGACATTGGTTATGACTGACTTGTTATTAAAATGATATATTTATTAATATATATTATATATATTAATATAATATATATATATGTGTGTGTGTGTGTGTTAGGATAATCCTTCATTTAAGAGGATTTTTCATTATTAGTTTCGATGATAAAAAACTGGGATAATGACATATTTTGATGTATGTCTACAATGCCGAATGATTTATAATGTTAAATGTTTTTTAAGTTTGATATACAACGAGGGTTTGTACTTTTAAAATGGTAAAAAATTATATGAAATAGTAAAAAATTATGAGTTAAAATATTTTTTATTTTTCATTAATTTCAAAAGATTATTTACAATTTCCTTAGGAATTATTAAAATATTTTAAGTTATTTTCTTATAAAATCTTTTAGCAAAATACTAATTTTCAATATAACTAGGTTAATCATGTTAATTTAAAATTTTCTTTACTTTTTTACTTTCAATTTCTATAAATTCTAAAACCTACACAAACATCTAAATTTTTAATTTTATCTAATTACATGATATATGCAAAAGAGAATTTATTTCCTATAATTTCTGTTTCTCATTAATTCTAGATTTTCTATCAATTACACATGTACATACATGCCCTTAAATTTAAAAGCATTCCATTTGCATAATATCGATTTAAAAACATGTCGAATATAATTTGAATTCAAAATTTAAATTTCAAAAAAAATTACGATTTAAAATTTAAATAACCACCGCATAGAATTCATGTTGATAAAAAGTTTAACTTAATTTTTTAACCAAAAAATCAACATTAATTAAAATTATCAAAACTTAATTTTAATTGCAGTAACATCTAAAAATATGGTTTAGTTGTCTAGAATTTCTGAGTTTCCCATTAAGAAAAATCCAAAATTTTCAACATAAATTCTGGATCCAATGAGCAATAAATTGGTAAATTCCAACTTCATTTAGAAATTACTCTTTAAATTTTAACTCTAATTTTACATAAATTCTTACGTATTATTATCATCGTACAAATTCTAATATATAAATTTATATAATTTTACCATATTAATTAGTATACGATTTCACTTTCATTTTTTCAAAAATTCTCGATTTTAATTTTATCTGGCTCTTAAAATTAGCTAGAACTCTTCTAAAATTCAAATTTTCTGCAACTCACGGGCATACTTGAGAGGTTTCAATTTGGATGTTTGGAATAATTGAATAAATTTCAAATATTCCGTGTAAAAACCAAAAGCAATAAAAATACATAAAATAATAATTCTTATGAAAAATTCAAATATTATAAATCAGTTAACCATTGCTTGAACATATTCAAACATAATTAAAAACTATTTATTCCTCGACAATCACGACCTTCCACTTATTCCTCGAAAACTTTAGATCTATCTGCACTTTAAACGCTAAACACGGATATATCTGGGATGCGTTTATTTTCGATTTTAGAAGTTAATTTTAATAATTATAAAAAGTTAAAATTAAAAATAATAAAATAAATAATATTAAAATTATATAATAATAATAATGACATAAAAATGTACAAGAAGTAAACGAAGATATTCGACACGACTCTCGCATTGCTTTTGTGCGTGGGAAGCCGCCTAACCGATTTTTTTGGTTCATCTTTGGCACGCACGCGCTAGCCACGTGCTTTCGCATTTTCACCCGCACGATACCATATAATCGTCCGCCTTGCGTGCTTTTGGATTTCCTTTTTCTCCCCGCCGCCGCCGCCGCCGCCGCCGCCATTCTTCGACCCGCGCCTCGTCTGCCTTCTGCAAGGTTTTGATTCCTTGCTGCTTCTCTGATTTCATTTTATTAATTTATTTTGTAGTATTATCGCCCTTTTTGATGTTTCGTCATGGCCCCTTTTGATGTTGTCTAGGGCTCTTCGTGCTTTGGTTTGTTGGTTTTTTTTCCCATTTTTTCTTCTGTTGTTTTGTTGTGTTGCTTGAAACCAAAGTAGTTTTTCTTCAATTTCCGCGTTATATTATGGTGATATTTTGTATTCGCAGTGATTTTCGGCTGGATCTAAAGGTTTCTCTTGACAATATGGTTTTTTTGTGATTGCCCTAGTTTGGTCAGAACTCCAATTTCCTTATGATTTAGAATTTTATTTTGGATCTTGCTATTGAAGGATAAGTCGATTTCTATGGTAAATTTCTACCTGGTGTTCCTTTCTGTAATTCTTTCTTGATGTACAATGAATATTGATATCGTTCTTTTGGATACATTTTCGATAATTTCGTGGCAAGTAGATCATTTGTGAGGTACCTGACCCTTGAAATCCGTGAGAACTAATAATTTTGTGCTAAGTAGTGCGAATTTTGGGATGGAAAGACGTCTTGCAGTTCATCGTGAGGTACTTGGTGCTTGAAATCCGTGGGGAGGATAACTGTAGTATGGTAGAAAAGTGCTTCTTTAATCGAATGCCCTTAGGGGAACTTTTGTGGACGTAAATGGATGCATAGTTGCAGCAAATTTGTTGAATATATTAGTGTTGTCTAGGGTCAAACTCGGTACTTTCATTAATGTCTGGTATTCTACTTCCAACGTTAATTTAGAGCTCGTTCCATTTTGAGAATTAAAAGAATACTGGTATTAATTAAAAGAGAATTCTTGTTTTTTTGGAAGGTCATTGTTACTTATAAAAGAGGACTACAAACTTGCCACCACATGGTGGAACATTGTAAATGCGCTAGAGGGATAATAATATTTCCTTTTTGGCGAAAGTCATATTAATTGGACTATTGTGAAATCATAATGTTTCCGGTAATTACTTGGAAGTTGGAACTAGATTTTCTGGATCTTACTGACCCATTACTTAGAACCAACTTACATGGTTCTTGCTCCTGGTTGAAGCAATCCATTGTTTGATCTGATGATATGCCAAATTAAGTCATATGTTTGTTGTTTCTTATTTATGTGAATTACTCCACTTGAATCCCATTGATGATTATTGATAAATTTAAGCTTTGTGCTTTGAATACAGGTGTCCGATTATGTTGTTTTCTCAGCTAAGGAACTAGTGCAAGTAAATTTTATTGCTTCAGAATAATAATATATTGTCGGAAGATCTTGAATGAGTACAATGGCATGGTCGCAGCAGACCTTACCTATGAATGAAACATTTCCTGCCTATGTTGATGTAAAATTACAGCAATTACCATCTTCGACTGAGGAACTGGTTCAGTTGAAGCCGTCCTTGATGCCTAGTAGAATGGATGCTCAGATGTCAGCTCAACCCAGGGAAGGTTTCCTAGGACCTTTTGCTGGCATTCCTGGTTACTTCAGCCCACAGCAAGTATCAACATCAAATGCAGAAACCCCAAAGCAGAAAATATTTCCTCATGTTCAAGAACACAAGGATTTCACTTTGGATCGTCAGCAGCTGTCCTTCAGATCAAAACAAACAACTACCAAAGAGCTTTGGCCGAAGGTTATAACTCTGTCGTCTACTATGAAATGTGCAACTCAGACAAAGTCCCACTCCGGGAGTATGAGATTGCAGAAATCTTCTTCAAAGAACAAGGGAGTAACACATACTGAACAACCACCTAAGATCACCGGACCCTTTGAATCCATCAGGTGTAAAATGAGGGAATCATTAGCTACTTCACTTGCATTAGTTTATAAGGAAGAAGTAAGAAGAGAAGTCGAAGTAAAAAATAGCATTGCAAACATTGATAAGAACGCAGAGAATGGTGAATTGACTTCTGTTACGATGATTAATCCAGCACCACTAGATGGTGAACTGACTTCTGTATGGAAAGATGACGTTTTGGTACGTTCATCAACTGTTTCTTCCTTGGTTGAAACAGTTACTTATGATCCAGAAATATTAAAATCTAATGAAATGCAGAATGGGGAATGCGAAAATTTTGTGGGAGATGAACTTCTGGCGCAGAATGGGCTGAATTGGAAGGAGGAAAGTGAAGTACAAGAAAATCCTGATTCCAACATAACCAAATCGACCTCGGATCTTCTTTGTCAAGGTTTTGGTGGAGATCCTCAGATTTTGGCTACTAAAATAGAAGCAGAGTTGTTTAAGTTGTTTGCAGGTGTCAATAAGAAGTACAAGGAGAAGGGGCGCTCTCTCCTATTCAATTTAAGAGATCAAAACAATCCAGAGTTAAGGAGGCGTGTGGTTTCCGGTGAGATTCTGCCTGAGCGTCTCTGCTCCATGACTGCGGAAGAACTTGCTTCTAAGGAACTTTCTGAATGGAGGATTGCCAAAGCCGAAGAACTTGCACAGATGGTGGTTCTACCAGATTCAGAAGTAGATTTGAAACGATTGGTGAAAAAAACTCACAAAGGAGAGGTTCAAGTTGAGGTTGAACAAGATGACAACATTTCGGTGGAGGTCGAAGTTGGTGCAAATTCGTTGCCTCAAAACCGAACTAGAAAGAGGAAAGGTGACCTGAAGCCTCGGCTTACAGCGGGTGCTAAAGTTAGAAGAAGTGGTTCTAAATCCCATGAAGCTGAGTCAGAGACGAGGTCAGTGTTGCCCGATAAAACTGACTTGGGAGAGGACACTCTGACCTCTCTGTTGCATGATAGCACCGATTACATTCAAGATGTCATGGTGGGTGAGTTTACAGATGCAAAATCTCTTCCTCCGGTCCCCAGTCTTGATGAATTTATGAGGGATCTGGATTCTCGGCCTCCATTTGGGAATTTAACTCTGGAAGATGCACAGGAGACGGCCACTTCAGATGAAAGTAAACCAGAAAATTTTGGGACAAATGTTGATACCGAAGCAAACAGCCCAAAATCCAAGTCGATGGATTTCAAAGAGAATTGGGAATCTGGACCTGTAAATGCAAACGCCGAGACGTTAACTGAGACGGACCCAGCAACCATTAGCTTGAATCCAACCTATAAGAAACGAAAGCATGTAGTAGCTCTTGTCGATTCAGAAGTTGGTGCCACACCCACCCGGAAAACTCTCAAACCAGACAATCATGTGTGGAATGGACTGATCCAGCTTAATATTACTTCGTTGGTTGCTGTCCTTGGCTTTTATAACAGGTTTGTAGCTTTTGCTTCATAGCCTTTTTATTTTCACATAACAGGTACGTGGATCAAATTTGCCGAATTTTCACATAACAGGTTTGCATTTTTGAATTGAACAAATTTTGACAATTAGATTTAAGCTTTGGTAATAATGATTTTTTAGTTTTGATTTTAATTTTACATAAATTTTTACATACTATCATTACTGTACAAATTCTTATATATAAATTTTTATCTCAAAAGTTTAATTTCGTTTGACAACAAAATTCAATTTTCAACTTTTCGAAATATTTAAAGCTGAAATATCTCGTTACCAAATATATATTTAAAGCTGATCTGCCTTTTTCTCGGAAGCACTGGTTTTGTTACATGACCTATGTTGTATGTTTCTCTCTTTGTTTCTCACTTTATGCGTCTGTTTGACGACCTGCAGTGGTGAGCAAACACCAGTCAACAATTGGCCGAATTTTCTTGAGATCAAGGGAAGAGTTCGCCTAGATGCCTTCTTGAAATTCTTGCAGGAACTTAACTTATCTCAGAGTCGAGGGATAATGGTATCGTCTCTGTTTCTGCTTATTAAGCTTGACACCCCTTATATTATTATTACTTTGTGCAACATCCACTGTGCCATTTCTATGAATGCAAACCCATGTTTTGGATGCATGCAACTTTGTTCACTGGTGGCGGCTCAGCCAAGTGTGGTTGCATCTTTCCGACACCGCATGTGCCTGTGGATTGCAACGGAATTCAGAGGCCTAGGGCTCTATTAATTAAAACGAAACTATAATAATCTGCCCAAAGAATGGGTTAGAGGGCACTTATAACACAACACTGGGTTTTTTAAAAAAAAATAGAAAGAAACACAATTCTGGATGGAATTATAATTAATCATACATAAATTTTAATTTAGTTTTTTTTCAATTTCGAAAATTAGATAGAGTTGAAATTGAAATTAATTTTGTAAATAGAGTTGAAATTGAAAGTAGTGATTTTACAAATTAGGAGTTGAAATCAAATGAAATTTAGATGAAACTGCATGGTACAAGACATTCTGCAGGTGAAAAAAGTGGAATTATTTTGGACAAGTTTCCGTAAAGTAACGACGATGAAAAGCTCGCAACGGATGCTTTACGTTCCAAACAGAAAAGAATGTTTTAACCGCGAAAATAATGTGCATCACAGAAAACGTACCAAATATATTATCGTGCAGAACTTAGGTATTTTAATTGCACTTGTCTAGAAAAATTCAGATGAACAAAAGACAAGATCGATCTTCTCATGCACGGGCATGAAAAGTTACCCTTAAGTTGGACGCATGCAATCGTTGGTTATTAATGTATTTTGACGGATACTCTTCTAAAGAACATATCTAATTATTAATGTTAAGGTGGACGGTGGAAGGTGAGATGATCAGAGCCCGGAAATAGTTTAAAATAAAAGGAAAGGCCGGCACAGACAACTAAATTTATATGTTGAATATTTGGGAATGTTTAATAAGAATGGTGGCCGAAATATTTATATGAACCTTTTGCTCGCAGATCATGGAGTTCGCCTGGAAGCAGGATTCGGCGGAGAGCGGACGGCTGAAGCTTCGCGAGGTTAGCAGTTCATTGGTTCGATCAAGTTGCGGACGACGTGCTTCGCTTGCTATTTCTTTCCACTTACTGTGCGATTCCGTCCATGCTGCAGACCATTGAATCCTACATCGCCGACGAGAGGGTCGGATTTGCGGAACCCGTCCCCGGCGTTGAACTCTACTTCTGCCCTCCCCAGCTAACAACGTCGCGGGTGCTCCTGCAGAACCTACCAAAGGAACACGGTGGTGGTGGTGGTGATGACGCGCTCCTTGGCGTCGTCGTTTGGAGACGGCCGGCCCCAACTTGCGCCTCGTCGAGACGACCACCGCGCGCCAACCCAAAACAGAAAGGCTTGTGTTCCGGAGCAGACGTCGCTTCAGTCGTTTCTGTACCTGCCGCCGCGGACGACGACGATATCCCACCGGGCTTCGGCCCTGCGGCTTCGAGGGCCGACGACGATCTACCGGGACTCGATATTGCCCAGGGTAGGACGCAAGCGCAGGCATCATGTTTCGCTCCCCCAGCCGTCCGTCCACCGCCCGCTCACTCCGTCGAGCACATAAGGTTTATGATACAGAGGTACGGGCAGGATGAATCCGCGAACAGATCCGATACCGGCATCGAACCATGGAACGAGGAGGAGGAGGACGACATCCCGGAGTGGCAGCCAAACCAACGCCAACCTCCTCAGCAGAATCCACAGGACCACCGATCCTTCTACCAGCGTGACAACATAGGCGGGCAGCAGCATCTCCGACAACCAGCGCGCCCTCCAGCTGCCTCCTTCTCCCCGTTCTCGCGCCCCGAGTCCGGTCGCTGGCGGGGGCCGCCGGCTGCTGGACCTCGTGTGTACGATGGTGCTTCTCGGCGGCGACATCAGGCGGCCGGGGGGGGTGTTTCTCGTATGACCAGAACCGCAGACGGTGACGGCGGATATGGATAGATCTCACGGTCTTCTCAAGATAGACGGATAGACTTGAAAATGTTACCGACCGGAATCGGATCTTACTCGGGTCGAACGGATCCGAGTCTTGTCGTGGTCGTGGTACGTCCTCGACCGTCGTCCAACTGCGCTGCGCTCTGTAGTCTGCACATGCATGTACGGTTAGGATTAGCAGGAAGTTTGCAAGTTTTTTTGGCTCTTATGTTAACGATATCTTTAATAAAATACGAGATCATGTCTTTAGATGGTTAAAAAATTTCTTATCATCTCTTCTATCTCAAATTTAAAATTTCTCCAAATTAGGTTTGGAAACTTTTTTAATAAAATTATTCTTCTTTGAACATCAAAAATAAAAAAAGCAAAACATCGAAAAAAATCAAGCCAAAGCCCTACCGCACTTTGCCCTCCGCCCTTCCACCCTCCGTCCTCCTTCACAGTTGCCGTTACTCCTATGAGGTTGTTTGCACTTGCGCCCTACAATATAACGATAAATTATATATTTTAATATACGTTATGTCGTGGAATCTTAACATTTTTTTATAACAAATATCGTATAAGTTTAAATAATTTTAAATTTTTTTAATTATTATTATAATATAACTTTAATTTCAACTTCAATCCAAAAAAAAATACAAATAAATACTCCCTTTAAAAATGATACCTTTGGAGAATTAACTCTGAATTATTTTAACTCTTCCGTCTCGCTCGCTCTCTTTCTCTCCCTCGAACCCTTCTGCGGCTCCTTCCACCACCGCGGCCACCGCCTTCTCTCCCATCACAACGGACGACAGAGGACTAGAGAAAGGGGGAAAAGTGCAGAAGGTCTTCAATTGCTCACTTGCGAACGTCTTGGCCATGGCGAACAGCAGCCTTCCTCGTAGGATTATCAAGGTGACCGGATCCCTCACTTGCCTACCTTTCATGTTTCTGTTCTTCGCTTATTCGAAAATACATATGATTCATCTGCGCTCCACCATTTTCTGCCCCTATTTTTTGTTCTTTTTTCGATCTCTGACGATCGTGTCTCGTAAAGGAGACCCAGCGGCTTCTCAGCGAACCTGGTGCGTCCTTTTTCTTCCGATAAGAACAGAATTTTGTTTGTTTCGCTTGTCTGGTTGGCAGTGTTTGACTATAGTTTTGTACACAGCACCGGGAATAAGCGCGTCTCCATCGGAGGACAACATGCGCTATTTCAATGTCATGATTCTCGGCCCGACGCAGTCGCCATACGAAGGTCACCGTCTGATTTTCTTTATTTATTCTTTGCTTGCTTTTTTGGAGTTGAACTTACTGGGTCGGACAACATTTATTTGTTGTGAAAGGGTTCTGCAGTTGTTTTTTTTATGTTTCTGTTTGCTGCGAGTGATTTTTGTTTTTAGTGAAGCGATTAATGTAGTTTTTGTCCATGAAAGGCCAGCTTCATTTATGAAAGATGTGCAACGTGTTGGAAATCAAGTATTGTAGCTTTATAATCCAAAACGAAAAAAATAAAGTGATTGAATCTTTAAATTTTAGTTCTACGTTTTTTAGCTGAATGATGCTAGAGTCACATGATTGTGTTCTAATAAGGCCCATAACAGTCTTTTTTTCCATTTACCTTTTTTATTTCCCTTTGTGTCATATGTAGTGACGACCAAATTTTCTTTTGTTTTTGTCCATGCCTTGCTACTCAATTTCGTTTCAACACGTTTCCAGTAACCATTTTAAGGATTAAGAATATCCTTCTTTCTCACTTTATGGACGAAAAAAGATATATCTGTGTGACAACTGACAACAAACAAAAGTTTCTAACATTGCCATTGCAAAATTAGTTCTGTGGCGAACATTGCTTCTGCAATGTGCATATACGCTGTTTCAAGATTTATCATGTTTTAAGAACCATATCGATGGTTTAATCATAAAAGGCAAGCTCACTTGTTTTATGCGGTTGGACCATTGGGTTCAATGAAAAGTATCACTTCTGCAATATTTAAATGCAATGTCTAGAGCAGATCAATGATTCAGTCCCTGAGGATAAATCCACTGGTATTTGTGATTGGACTATTGTTTTCCTTGTGGAATCAATTCATGGTTCATTGACTTTTTGATTTTTACACCTTTTTCCATATGGTGTCACTCTCTACAAGGAATCCTCCATCTTTTCTTTATTTCCTCCTGATTTTTCCACCTCACTTTATGTTTTAGACTCTCAACTCCCCTGAGTAAAGAACTCCTTTTGCTCTTCATGCACATGCTTTTGAACCAAATATTAGTATTGCTTAAACATTTATTCAAGAATAAAGCTATGACATTTGTATGTACGTGTGTGGTTTTGAAGCTGTCATTTTTGTGGTAGGTACCTTTCAATCATCCTATGAGTAGTGTGAATGTGCCTTTTTATTCTTTTTATTTTTAAATTTTTTTCTTCCTATTTACATGTATATTTTTTTCCAAATTTTTTTGGAAATTTGTTTGGAGCATAGTTCCAAACTTTAACCATTACTATTTCCTTTTTTATCAAGAAGAATGACTTACCAATCTATGCCTTCAAGAGTTGAGTCTCTATGTGATACTTTTTTGGTCTTTGCACCTCATTCAAGTGTCACTTCCTTTGAATTGGTTCTTCTCAGTCTTTATTTCTCATTTGCTAAGTTTCCAAAAAAAAAAAAAGACAATATCATTCCACCCATGCTAAAAATGTTTTATTAGCACTCATCTAGCATATGGCTGGATGCGTATTTGGTGCATATCAGTGTGAAGGAAATAACACTTCCTTCAAGTGTCACTTCCTTTGAATTGGTTGTTCTCAATCTTTATTTGTCTTTGAGGTGCTAACTTTCCAAAACAAATTAGACAATATTGTTCTATATGATACCTGGTCCACCATGTGCCTGTGCCAAAAATGATGTTTTATTGATTTTCATATAGGATATGGCTGGACATGTACCTTGTGCATATCAGTGCAAAAATGGGACCTACAAGCATCACATGTATCCATTCACTCTATTTATGTCAACTGTCTTGCGTATTTACCAGAATTCAATACATTTCACACACATCATTTATTAACTCTATAGGAATGGATAATCTGTTTGGTTATCCATTCCTATAATTGGAAAATTATGGTGTCATTATCCACACCTCTCTTGATTCATAGAGAATTCTTGTTGAATAACTGGATTCTTACCTTAGTGCCATTATTTGGGGTTGACAACATGAATTCTTTCTCTTAGTTTCTCATCCATCCACTACATTTTCCCTTTGTATAATGCAGATTCAAATATTTTTTAGTATTTCTAATCGTGTATATTTTGTCTTTCTCTATCAAATTTAATGATTTTCTCTTTATTTTTGCGTTTTTTCTATTTCCATCCACTTCTCCCAATGGTTGGCTTTTTTGTCCAGGAGGAAATAGGATTCTCTGTCCCTAGTAATGGTTGTTCGAGTAGAAGAGATATTTAACTGCAACGAGGATTGCCTTTATAGTTCTTTGAACATCAGTAAACCATTGGGAGAAGTGGTTGGCTCTTTTGTCTAGGAAGAAATAGGATCCTTTGTCCCTAGTGTCAATTGATTGAGTGGAAGAGATATTTAATTGCAATGAGGATTGCCTTTATAGTTCTTTGAACATGAGTAAACCATTCAAGACGATTATCTTATTTTATCCACAAACCATATCAGCAGAGAAGAGAGGCTGAAGCAAGGTTAAGCAGTTGTTAGCATGAGGAAAGGCAGCAACATAGACCATTGCTGTTGGAGGAGCCCTCCCATCATTGATAGGCATAGAGCTGGAGCCTTTGCTGGTAACATAGGGCATGCAGGTGCTGATGGGAGACATAGGCAATAGTGCTGGCAGTGGAAAAACAGTGGAGGGGGGGGGTGCTAGAGTGATGGAATGTGGAAGGGTGGTTGATGTTGGAAGAGAAGGGCTGGCATTCTTAGGGTTATCCCTTGCACATTGGTAACATGTGGAAGGGAGAAAAGAAAAAGTTGTTTCTTATTGAAGGGTTTACATGGTTTATATATGGGAGTCATACTCCCTACATGGACTCATATACTCAGTTACAACATAAGTAACATAATAAGTCCTAACAAATACAATTTCTTGTTTGGTTGGGTAATTTCAAAATGAAGTTTAGAGAAATTTTTTTCACAAGAAAAGGATAAAAACATTCGAATTAAGCTGTGGTCATATATACATATATATTATGTTATGCTGGAATTGATCATGTTAATCCATTCCCAAGGATTTTTCATACCACTTAGGGCTCATTTGTGCCTAATGGAAAGTTTGAAAATGGAAAGTCTAGGTGGAAATGAAAATAGAAAAACAAGAAATTCATAAAAAATAAGGGTGTTTGTGCACGTGACAAATAGTTAGAAAAGTCAAAAAAATTATGATTTTCTATCCCAATAAAACAGAATGCAATTTTAAGCAGATTTTTTAAAAAAATATTGAATTGATTTTTCATTTAGATTTCTTTAAAGAGTTTTTTAATACTGAAAATTTTCAACCAATTCGATTTCTAAAGAGATTTTTTTAAAACCCTGTAGTTGCTTGTCTTTATCACGTGAGTGCCTGATTTGCTCCATTGTCAACACATGAGTGGAGTCACTAGCGTAGATGGCAATGTTGGCAATGCAAAGTATCAGGTGAGAGGGGGCATTGGGGCACAGGGGTGTGGGGTGTCAAAGGATAAGTTAATGAGCATGCAAGACGTCAACGAGGGCTCAGGGGCACAGGGTGAGAGGATTTCTTGGGTGGAAGTGGAAATTCTGAGGGGGGTGGTTGGAGATGAGGGAAAATGGAATTATTTATATAGTGGAACTTTTGAGATTCCTTTCTATACTTTTTGTCTTACACAAATACTTAAAAAAATCGCAGAAATTTTTGGATTTTTCGTTTTTGGACTTTTGAGGTTTGTTTAGTTTGAGAATAAAGAGATGTGCTCAATTAGTATTAGGTGCCATGACTTTGCTTAGAGTCAAATCCTCTTTAAGAAATGGAACATTTCTTGCTTTACCTTATTGAATGCATGAGTTAAATGAATTCTTTACATTAATCCATGTTTAGTTTTACCATAATGGTTTCCTTAGGAATTTTATAGAAGGGTGTAAACAAAAACCAATTTAATACAATTTGTGTTTATTTTAACACCACAACTTGAAGTTATATTTTTTGTAGGTGATAATGTTCATTTATCAGTAATGTGTGGTCATCATCGGTTTTTGATTGCTTGTTGGGCAGACAATTGCTAAACTTTGGCACAATAATTTTTATTATCTTCTTTTCACTTTCTTATTCGTGTCAATTATCATTTGCATTTAAATTGCATTAGTCAACAATTTCTATATTGTTACACCAATTACCAAATGCATTTTATTTTTTAAACCCATAATCAATTTCACGTTATCTTACTTATTACCTTTCCACTCATTTTGCAAGGTCAGACTCTTGAACTCAAGAGAGAGCAATAGAAGTGAGGATACTTTTCCACTCTTGTGTAGGCCTCCCACCCTCAGAAAGCTCTAAATCTCTCCTGCAACTTATTGAAGCTTGCCTTAATTGCCTAATTTTCTATAGTAGTATAGTCCTCTCGTCCTCTGTAGAAGCTCGTTAGCCATCAAATCCCATTGCTAGCCTCCGAATCTCACAATCAATGTTGAACATCAATAGCATAATCCCTTATATATTTTTGTTTGTGTAGCTTATTTGGAACTGCTTTCCCTCTGTGTCTGGGTATTTATGATAAATGTAGATGCATTGTTTCTATATTGTTTCTCTTTGATTTAGTATATGGATCACTAAAAGAGACTGACACATCCTTTTCTTAGGTGGAGTTTTCAAATTGGAATTGTTTTTGCCTGAAGATTACCCAATGGCTGCCCCAAAGGTTAGATGTCCCCTGCTGATGCTTTTTGCTTAGTCATGTTTTATTCTTATTGTGCATGCTGTGACATATGTTGCTTCTCGAACACATTATGAATTCTTGCAATATTGTAAAGTTGGTCATGTACTTTGCATGTCCAATGGCCTTTCAATCTGATGTCTTTGCTTAAAATTATCATACCGCATGCCACTTTCTCAGTTGTTCCACATGACTACCAAATGGTGATGGGGTGTGGAGGTGGTCGTAATTGTTGCTTAAATATCTTCAATCACATGATTACTCCTATGTCTAATGACCATCGGTGTTAGATCTAAGTTTAACGTGAAAATTTTCAAAGAATGAAAAATGGGAACAGGGATGGAGCTCTATGCAATGGTTTTCATGTTTTTAGGTTGGCGGATCTTAAATAGGTCACTCTAATTAAGCTCAAATTCAATCTTATATTGAGACATTCGAGCTAACTCATTTTTTCTTTAATTCATTTAAGATCAACCTCAATTTATTTTATTTGTGTTGATGTTTGTCTTCGTGGATCGTATCCTGTTAAAAAAACATTTATAAAAAGGTAGTATATCCTCTAAAACCACCATTAAAGGTAGAGGTTTTTTTCTTTCAAATTTCAAATTTATGACTTTAAGGCATTATGAAGTAGTTTTATAATGGGAATTTCTTATCGCTTCATTGATCATGCATGCCAATAGTCACTTCAAGTTATGAATTCAATAATGTTTCGGGAACTTATGTCATATGTGCATTGACTTGATAATGTTAAACTGAAATTTCCTTGAATACTTGCATAAATAAAGTCTTGAATCAAATTTCCTCGAGACCCATGCAAGATAAAGTCATCTTTGTCTGGTTACCTGTTATGATAGATTTTGACCACCTCGTTATAGGCACAACATCAGACGTTAATATCTTTTTCAAAAAGGAATGCATTTACTTTTCTATATAATTTCAACATAGCTTATTCACATGCATATATTGTTGACTAATACTTTGGCTGTACTTAAATAGGTTCGCTTTCTCACCAAAATATACCATCCTAACATTGACAAGGTGAGCCAGCCTCTCTATCCTTGAGTGCTTGCAGACCCTCCAGATACATAAAAGGGGAATTTTTCAAACATGCAGCTTGGAAGAATTTGCCTAGACATTCTGAAAGACAAGTGGAGTCCAGCTCTCCAAATTCGAACAGTACTGCTGAGGTGAGCTTTGATGGTTCATCATTCATGGTTCAGTCAGGATGTTGCATATGGTGTGCCACCTACACTTCATTGGAAGATGTTCCTCATATAATGTTTTTTTTTTTTTCTTGTACCAGCATCCAGGCACTTCTGAGTGCTCCTAACCCAGATGATCCACTTTCGGATTATGTTGCAAAGCATTGGAAGGCAAACGAATCTGAAGCAGTAGAAACCGGTAATGTTTTCTAGGTTAAATTTTCTTGTAATTGATTTCTTTACGGTCTCAATGATTTCGGTTTCTTTAGCTTTGCGTTGTTTTTGTTTGAAGTTGAAAATTTTCATGTACTAATACAGCCAAAAAATGGACACGTCTTTATGCTAGTGGAGCTTGATCCTGTGGTGCCTTCTGTTGGACGGCAAACTGCTTTGTGCTTGTTCTCTGCACAATCAAATGTAGTTTTTTTAATCCTAAAGCCGGAATGTTATTCATGATTTAGCGTTCCTAAAAAGGTCAGTTCGTGCTTTTCGAAACTGTCTATTAAAAGGTTTGTGAATTTTAACGAAATTATCAGAATTTAATTGTAGACATATATATGTTCATAAAAACTATTTCATAAACATGTTTTATATATATATATATATATATATATATATATATATATGTTCACATTCATCATATAAAGACATGGTTGTCTACAACAATACAATAGAAATACAACATACATTTTGATTTTCTCGTAGAGACATCATAATTTGTTCACACATTATTTACTATTTGTTTCTTTCGTTGTTAACTTAAATCATTTATAATCTTTATTTTTTCATATCTTGAGAAACTTGTTCAATATTAGCATTCCCAAATTCTTGTAGTTCTTTTCAGAGATCTTCAAGCAAATCAGCTGAATCTACTTGACTAATGAAATTGTAAGTAGAAAGCATGCTAAAATAATTTTCACTCGTATTTCAAATGGAAATGACATGTTTCCTCTTAAAATTGAAAATTGATGTTTTACCATTTTAAAGGTTTGCTTGATAATAGTTCTTAATTGTGAATGTCTCTTGAAATTCTCTACAATATTTGTATGAAGTTGACTTGCATCATATTTAGATAAATGATATTGAACATCACAAAATAGATAAATAAATTGTGGTCGATTGGAAAATTCAGCATCTACTAGATAAAAATTTTCTGCATAAGAATTCTTGGTTACTGCATTTTAAATAGAAATATAACTAATAATATTTTACGAGTTTATATTAAAGTTGAAATACATGATTAAAGGCATACCTAGTGGAACTCAAATGTCGTTAGGTTGAGATGTTGTATCTTGTAAGATTTGAAAGTATCTATTGTTGATATTTTTCATCTACTAAGAATATAAGTAAAATTTATATCAAAATTGCATTTCACTAATACATTTTATAATAATTCACCTTTGCTGTTCTTGAATGGTGCACTTTTACGTTTATAAATTGTTGTCTTTACATGTGTTTCATCTACTATTTTTGTACAGAAAAATGAAACAGTAATGAAAAATGAAACAAAAATTCACTATTCAATACACTGAAAAAAGAAAATAAATGAAACAGAAATTCACTATTCAATGCACAAGCATTGTGCATCATCAAT
>JAMKPZ010004421.1:0-10352 GCA_024699675.1 Amphibolis antarctica
AAATCAATGCCTTCTTTCTGGGAGTAGCCTTTGGCAACAAGTCTTGCTTTAAATTGAACTCCCTGGTTGCCTTGTGTCTCGACTTTCTTCTTGAAGACCCATTTGCAACCTACAACATTTCTACCATGAGGACGCTTCACTAAAGTCCAAGTTTGGTTCTTATGGAGGGACTGAAGCTCCTCTTCCATGGCTGTCATCCACAGGCCAGCTTCTGGATCCTTCACAGCAGCTTCATATGTGGAGGGTTCTGTAGAATCCTCCACCTCAACAGCTACCTGTAGAGCAAAAGCAATCAAATTACTATAGCCATACCTAATGGGAGGATGGACATCTCTTCTAGGTCGGTCCTTTCCAATTGTCCTAGGTGGTAGCACCTCCACCTCTTCCTCCCTATTGTCAACCTCCTGCAAATTCTCAATATCATCATTTTCCTTGGTTTTACCATGCTCAGGACTGCATGGCAACGTCAAGGGTAGCTCTACCTGATTAGGCGTGGAGTGATGCAACTCTGGTGATTCTCCCAATGCTGATTTATCTGAGATTTGCAACATAAATTTTTCATCAAAAGTAACATCACGACTATGAATTACTTTACATGAATCAGCATCATAAATTCTGTACCCTTTTATTCCAATGCCATAGCCAACGGAAATACATTTCTTGGCCCTTGGTTCCAACTTACCATTGTTGACATGATAATAAGCTGGGCACCCAAATATCTTCAACTTGGAATAACTTGCAGATCTGTTCATCCAAGCATCAAAGGGTATATTTCAATCTAAGGCACTAGATGGAGACCTGTTCACCAGAAAGGAAGCTGTATTGACAGCCTCTGCCCAAAATTTCTTTTCCAAATTTGCATGTGACAACATGCAACGTGCCTTCTCAAGGAGTGTCCTATTCAGCCTTTCTACCACTCCATTCTGCTGAGGTGTGTATCTGACTGTATAATGTCTTGTGATGCCTTCTGACTTGCAAAAGTTCTCAAATTCATGAGAACAAAATTTCAGGCCATTATCTGTTCTTAGATACTTCACTTTCCTATCTATCTGGTTTTCAACCTGCAACTTCCACTGCTTGAAGTAAGCAAATGCCTCACTCTTATGCTGCATAAAGAAAACCCAACTCATCCTGGAATAATCATTAATAACAGATAAGAAGTATCTAGAACCTGCTAAAGAAGATTGCCGAGATGGTCCCCAACAATCTGCATGGACATAATCAAGTACTCCCTTGGAAGTTTGCTGTCCACGCCCAAATGACACTCTCTTCTGCTTCCCATATACACAATGTTTGCACATATTAAGGCTTGCAAACTTGTGCCCAGCGAACCTGTCCATGCTACTCAATTTCTGCATACCGTTCTGTCCCAAATGCCCCATCGTAGAGTGCCAAATGATAGAGAGATCTTGCTGATCAGATGTAGATGTGACTGCAGTTCCTACAACTGGAGTGCCTTCAGAATATACAGTGGACCAGACTTAGCTCCTTTCATTACAACTAGCGAGTCTTTCAAGACATTAATCTTTCCATCAGCTCCTGAATATCTATAGCCCTTTGCATCAAGAGCCATCAAAGAGATCAAGCTCTTCCCTAAATTTGGGACGTGCCATACGTCCTCTAGAGTTCTAATAGTCCCATCATGCAATTTAAATTTAACAGTGCCAACACCTGCACGGGTGTACCCTCCCTTCCATCCGGCTATCACCCGGAAGCCCATGGGTTTCTGCCAGCCCTGCCGGCAGATGGACTGAGGTACAGAGAATTGAAAGGTGTTTGTGTGAGCGCATCACCACGTGCGGTTGACGGCTTGTTCAATGGAGTCGCCACCTTATTTTTGGGTAGAAAATAAGGAAAATCGGATGGGAAAGTGTCCTTCCACCATTGAAACAATAAAACCACGGGAATCACGTAAAATCGTGTAACATGAGAGAACTAGATACGGTGCTCAGGGTACTGTTGGGGAAGGTGTTAGGCACCCCCAGCCAGCTCGGGTGTTCCCGGCCTCTCTCTGGCTCTAAAACGGAAAACATGATAGTCAATCCGGCCACGTTCGGCCTCACCCTGGAAAACTTTCCAGGGCATTTAGAGGGACAACCATATACCTTTCGATGAAAATAAATGAGAATCAAATAAACAAATGGGAATTGAACAAAACGGGGATCCATATTGGATCTGGTGGTGAATAGGGAAGAAAAAGATGGGTTTTCGGGGAGCCGACCGCCGGCTACTTGTACCGGTTGACCAGCGGCTGGTTGGCTGCTTTCCCAACCCATTTGTGCAGCCATGGGGGTTTTGGGGAAATGGGGTCCAGTTCCTCGAACTGACTAGCTGGCGGCTTGCTGGCTGTTTCACCCCTTCATGCACACCCATGGGGGATTTTGGGGAAACTGGGGCCGGTTCCTTGAACTGGCCAGCCGGCGGCTTGCCGGCTGTTTCCCCCTTTCATGCACACCCATGGGGGTTTTGGGGAAACAGGGGCCAGTTCCTTGAACCGGCCAGCTGGTGGCTTGCCAGCTATTTCCCCCTTTCATGCGCACCCATGGGGATTTTGGTGAAACAGGGGCCGGTTCCTTGAATCGAGTAGCTGGAGGCTTGCCGGCTATTTCCCCCTTCCATGCGCATGCCCATGGGGATTTTGGGGAAACGGGAGCCGGTTCCTTGAACCGGCTAGTCGACAGCTTGCCGGCTGTTTCCCCCTCCACGCGCACCCATGGGGATTTTGGGGAAACGGTGGACGGTTCCTTGAACCGGCCAGCCGGCGGCTTGCCAGCTGTTTCCCCCTTCCATGCACACCCATGGGGATTTTCGAGAAATGGGGTCGGTTCCTTGAACCGGCCAGCCGGCAGCTTGCCGACTGTTTCCCCCTTCCATGCGCACCCAAGGGGATTTTGGGGAAACGGGGGCCGGATCCTTGAACCGGCCAACCTGCGGCTTGCCGGCTGTTTCCCCCCTTCCATGCGCACCCATGGGGATTTTGGGGAAATGTGGGCCGGTTCCTTGAACCAGCTAGCCAGCGGCTTGCCGGCTGTTTCCCCCCTCCACGCGCACCATGGGGATTTTGGGGAAACAGGGGCCAGTTCCTTGAACCGGCCAGCCGGCAGCTTACTGGCTGTTTTCCCCTTCCATGCGCACCCATGGGGATTTTGGGGAAATGGGGGCCGGTTCCTTGAATCGGCCAGCCGGCGGCTTGCCGGCTGTTTCCCCCCTCCATGCGCACCCATGGGGATTTTGGGGAAACGGGGGCCGGTTCCTTGAATCGGCCTGTCGGCGGCTTGTTGGCTATTTCCCCACCCCTTTTCCTCTTGACGTCTGTAAAATCATGGGATTTAACGGAGGACTTATATTTTCTGGGGAAATGGAAACCATCAGGTTGAACATTTCGTACACCAGAACGGCCACCACCGGCGTCCTTACCGGTGGCGTCATCCCGGAAATCTTTCCGGGGTATCGAGATGGTAGGCTTATGCCTCCTGGAAAAGAAATGGACACCATTGGGTCGTACGTGTTCGTACACCCAAACGGCCACCGCTGGCATCATTGCCGGGGGCGTCATCCCTGAAACTTTTCCGGGGCATCGGGAGAGTAGAGTTACGTTTCCCAGAAAAACGTAATAGGACCGTCGGGTTGTACGTGTTCATACAACCGAACGGCCGCCGCCGACTTCCTTGCCAGTGGCGTCATCCTGAAAATCTTTTCGGGACCCCGAGAAGGACTTGTGGAGGTTGGATGAAAATTCGTAAAGCCTGCTGTGAAACTTAGAGTTTCCAAGTAAAAAGACCCGACAGAAGAGTCACGAGTGAACTGAGCTCGACCAGGCCATGTGGATTTACCCAGCCAGGAGGGCGGCCACTGGTACGTTTGGACGTGTTTCCGAAGGAAGGATACCCGGGTCCGTCCTCCGACCGTTCCCTTGCACCGGGAAGGTGTTATGCAGTCGCGGCTCGACGAAGCGTCGTAAAAAACATACATAAAACGGCGAGGGTGGAAGGACTTACCTGTAGGGGGGTCGTCGACGGGGATCGAAAGTTTTCGCTCCAACACAGCGAAAAGGCGTCGGGGCCCCGAGCTGCTCTCCTCCTTCGGAACCGGTGGACGGTTGCTTCTCCGGAGGGTCTCAGCCTTCTTCCCAGAAAATCCCGCCTTTCGGAAATCCTTCCTCTTCAAATTCTCGCCTACTCTTCCAATTCTCTCTCCTTAAAATTCTCATTTTTTTTTTTGTGGGGGGGGGGGCTCTCCTTTTATAAGGGGTTGCCTTCCTTCTTTGGGGGCACCCGAAGATGGAAGGCGGCGTGATTCGGGTTTGATTACGCGGTCCGCGTAATTGATGGATTTGTGAGATTTACGTGGTTAAATACCAGCATATTTCTCAGATTGATTCGACTTGCCTTCTTGTGTAGCCAACCGGTAGCCGCTATGTGGCAGGCGGAAGCTGGTTGGTCCCCCGAACATTCGCATGAAAATGTGGTTTTTGGGATTCGGGTGCCGCTTCCTTGAAGCGGCTTGCCGGCGGTAAGCCGGCTCCATGCCCCCAACTTTTCACCAAATGTGGGTTTTTTGGGTGTCCGGGTGCCGCTTCCTTGAAGTGGCTTGCCGGCGGCAAGCCGGCTGCTTCCCCCCAACTTTTTACCAAATGTGGGTTTTTGGGTGTCCGGGTGCCGCTTCCTTGAAGCGGCTTGCTGGCGGCAAGCCAGCTGCATCTCCCCTTTGAGCATGGGGTCAACAGAATGCCCCTCCCTAGGCGAGGTTGTATGACTTTTGAGGAAGGAAACCGACATCCTAGGGTTGAATGAACCTCCATGCGTAGATGGTAGGTCATGCGAGATTTCATGCTTTCGTGAATTATCCATTGTAGGTCGGACAATGGAATCGGGCTTACACCCATGGTCACTTGATCAAGGGATGCCATATCGCTAGCTGGTTGGTTGCACGACAGCCACCTTGTGGGTGTCGGTGACCTGGTAACGAGGCGGAAAGTGTTCGCGTAACGTGTCCGGAGGCTGTGCCGTATCTCCCCGCGTCTTAGATCTTGAATAGCTGATTACGCGGCATCCACCTTGTGGGAGTCGGCCACCGGGATGTGATGTGAAGGCTTCACGTGTTTCTTTTCTAAAAGTTGTCATGGATAGTCACATCATACTTTTTGTGACATTACATTCCGTCCGGTTGGTTTCGTGGTTGCCGCCTTAGGGGAGGCGGCAACCGACTGAGGATGTGATACGTTGCTTTTTCAAAAGCTGCCACTGTCACAGTGGTCATGTCCTACCTTTGCTATTTTACCTTCGAGCCGGCTATTCACGCGGTTTCCTCTTAGTAGGAGGTGGCAACCGGCTAGTGACATGATTGAAAAAAGCTGCAACGGATGCAGTGAATGATCACGTCATACCTTTGTGATTTTGCCTTTGAGTCGGCTATTCATGCGATTGCCGCCTAGTAGGAGGCGGCAACCGGATGAAGGCCTCGCGTGCTTATGTACTTTTCTCAATTTTTGTTTGTCTTTTCCGATTTCTGTGCAACTTTCTCGGTTACCGTGCTTTGACCGTACCTTTTAAAAGTTGTCGGGAATCATTTTAGCTTTCTTGATTTTTGTGCATCCGGTTTTTGAACCGATTGCCGCTTCCAACCACGCGGAATCCGGGTGACCTATTCCTATAAATAGAGGGGAGGTCGTTGGAGATTTCCTCATCTCTCCCTCTCGTTTTCACTTCTCCCTTGAGCTCTCGTTTGGATTTTCTTCTATCTTTCCTTAATTTCTTCCCTTGAGCTTTAATCAACATGCCTTGCACCAAAAATGTTACGGGGCACGTCCGCCAATCTGCTTCTAGGTCTGCGCGATGATGGTTCGATCTTCTGCCGGCGACTTTGAGGAACTTGCCGACGGAACAGCTCAACTGTCCCAACCGGGCCGAGTCGGCCCGCCTAGCCATTTTCTTTGAATTTATCGGCAATGGCTGCGATGCTACTTTGGCCAAGGCCATGTCTCATTGGTGGTTGGGAGAACGGCGACGGAGCTCTGGTGCTTCTAGCTCGCATGCGCCAATGGAAGGTGAGGCTTCAGCGGAGGCCCCCCTTCAAAGCTCACGGCACCGGATGCATCACAAGTCCACCATGGACTAGCAATAGCGTCCCGCCGGAACTCCATCAGGGTCGTTCGAGATTCCTGATGACGCGGTGTTAGAGGCGGGATTGGTCCGGCTGGCAGTCCCTTGGTATCGGACTCCGACCTGTTCTGAGGAGGCGGCGGTTGACGGCGTGGCTCCCCCAGAAACCGATCAGGATTTGGCATCCCCCGTCGATGGCCACTTGGCCGTAAAGACGGTGTTACATGGGAGGCCGGCCAAGTTTGACTGATTACCGGAGGTGGAGCAGCTGTTTGCCAAGCAAGGCTTGCTTCCTTTCATCCGGGACTTCCATCGGGTCGAGACCATCCCCGGCTTGGTGGCCGAGATGTACTCCAACCAATCGGAGGTGGAGTCGCGACTTTATCTAAGCCTCCAGTTAGGACCGATAGAATTCTCCGACGCGCTCCTGTTCGAGGTGTTGGGACTCCGCTTTACCGGTTTGGACATTTTCTCCCCCTTGTCGAACATTCCCTGGAGCATCGACGACATCAATGTGGCAGTTGCCATGGATGCCGATTTTGACCAACGGATCGTTAAGGCTCGGGACCTGAACCCGATCGCCCACCTCGTCTCCTTTGTCCTCAACAACACAATCCTCCCAAAAGGGGGGCATTGGGACGAAGTTAGCATGGTGACTTACCTTGCGACTTCTGCGGTGGTAACGGGTTGTCAGGTGAACTAGGCGGCGGCGGTTCGGCGTCAGATGCGTGGCGTGATTCTCTCAGTCTAGCGTCCTCCCAGCCAGTTGCTCTTTGGGGAGGCGATGGTGGAGCTGGCCCACTTCCTCCGTATCTCAACCAGAGGCCGGTAGAGGGTTCTGCTCTAGACCCGGCCCATTACATTAGTTGACATGGGTCGGTATGAGAGGCTTGCCTCTAAGCGATCTAGCTCGTCATCTGGCGGGCGGTCAACCGGGCGCCATCCTCCTGCTCCTACTTTTGCTTCACGGTCTACCGGTGGAACTTCTCTGAACCCAAATTATACCGAGGATTTACGCACGTCGCTAGACCGTCTCTATGCTCGAGACGAAGTGATTATCCGACTGTTGAGCCAAGAAGATCGGTTGATCCGGCTAGTCGACTGGATAGAGCAGCGTGAGCGGGCTTGTGACCTACAGAGACGGGAGTGCCAGAGAACCGACCCTCAGAGATTTGAGCCCCGGAGGTTTGAACCCTTAGCGTCTTCTGAGGAGGAGTAGTCTGTTTGTACCCCGCCCCTTTTAAATGATGAATAATATCTTAACTTTAATGGAAGCTTCTCTATAACTATCTTCTCGAGTGTTCTCGTGAGTTTGTGGGCGAGATTTGGAGTAGCGACTCTAAGACCATGTTCGTGCCATGTTGGGAATTTTGGGGGAGCCGGCAACCCGGTTATCTTATTGGCTTGTCGGCGGCGGGCCAGTTGGTCATCCGAACCATACATCCAAGCACGGGTTTCGGGGTGCCGGCAACCGGGTTTTCTTACCAGTTTGCCGGTGGCGAGCCGGTTAAATGCCCGAATCATACGTCTAAGTATGATTTTTTGGGGTGCCGGCAACCGGGTTTTCTTACTGGTTTGCCGGTGGCGGGCCGATTAGGCGCCCGATCCATACGTTTAAGTATGGTTTTCAGGGTGCCGGCAAGCGGGTTTTCTTACCAGTTTGCCGATGGCGGGCCGGTTAAACGCCCGATCCATACGTCTAAGTATGGTTATCGGGGTGCCGGCAATCGGGTTTTCTTACCGGTTTGCCGGTGGCGAGCTGGTTACACACCTGATCCGTACGTCTAAGTATGGTTTTCGGGGTGCCGGCAACCGGGTTTTCTTACCGGTTTGCCGGTGGCGGGTCGGTTAAACGCCCGATCCATACGTCTAAGTATGGTTTTTGGGGTGCCGACAACTGGGTTTTCTTACCGATTTGCCAGTGGCGGGCCGGTTACATGCCTAATCCATACGTCTAAGTATGGTTTTCGGGGTGTCGGCAACCAGGTTTTCTTACCAGTTTGCCAGTGGCAGGCCGGTTACACGCCCGATCCATACGTCTAAGTACGGTTTCTGAGGTGCCGGCAACCGGGTTTTCTTACTGGTTTGCCAGTGGTGGGCCGATTAAACGCCAGCCCATACGTCTAAGTATGGTTTTCGGGGTGCCGGCAACCGAGTTTTCTTACCGGTTTGCCGGTGGCGGGCCGGTTGCACGCCTGATCCATACGTCTAAGTATGGTTTTCGGGGTGTCGGTAATCGGATTTTCTTACCGGTTTGCTGGTGGCGGGCCAGTTACACGCCTGATCCATACATCTAAGTATGGTTTTCGGGGTGTCGGCAACCGAGTTTTCTTACTGGTTTGCCGGTGGCGGGTCAGTCACACACTCGATCCATACGTCTAAGTATGGTTTTCGGGGTGCCGGCAACTGGGTTTTCTTACCAGTTTGCCGGTGGCGGGTCGGTTAAACGCCTGACCCAAACGTTTAAGTATGGTTTTCGGGGTGCCGGCAATCGAGTTTTCTTACCGGTTTGCCGGTGGCGGGCCGGTTAAATGCCCGACCCATACATCTAAGTTTGGTTTTCGATGTGCTGGCAACCAGGTTTTCTTATCGGTTTGCCAGTGGCGGGCCGGTTACATTCCCGATCCATACGTCTAAGTATGGTTTTCGGGGTGCCGGCAACTGGGTTTTCTTACCGGTTTGCCGGTGGCGGGCTGGTTAAACGCTCGATCCATACATCTAAATATGGTTTTCGGAGAACATTGAGGAGTTGACCATACCTGGGTACTGGTGGCAGTGGCTGGTTGATTTATCCGGCAACTGGCTAATTTTTCCTCATGACGTCTCATCTTGCGTGGGTTGTGGTCTGGGCGTCCAACGGTCTGAGCTGGCGTGCATGGGCAAGCTTTCCTCACCTTTGCCTTGGATAGTTGATGTTCTGACTTGGGTTGTGTTGAGGAGTCAAACATCCTCTGGTAATGGTGACGATGGCCGGCTGATCTTACCTGGCAACCGGTTATTTCGCATGCACGCTTGATTATACGTTAGTTCCAAAGGTGGGGAAGGAGTGTTGTCCCTTCCCCTCATACATGAATATCCATGCCGTGTCGTGGGGAAAGGTCAAGACGTTTCCTGGTGCCTCCTTTTCTAGCATTTCGTTTTGTTGATTCTGTATAGGGGTTTTCAAGTGGGTTCTCGTGATGGAGTTTGCGCAAGGTAGCTGTTCCAACCCAATCATGCTATTCGGACCTGTAGGGGAATGAAAGGTGGCTTGCCTCACGTTAAGAGATAACTGCTTGGACATTCACGCATGTGAGTTTGGAAATGTAGTTCCCTTGTCCAGTAGAAGCGAACCTTAGGCGACAAAGACGGGTCAAGAGGAGAGATCCGAGAGCTGTCCTTCTGCCCATAGTCATGCTAATTCATCCTCACTAGTTCACTCTAGGGTTGTAGAAATGATGGGTAGAATCATGCGGGTTCCGGAAATGTGGGCATCGGAACCCGGGGGTGGAAGCGACTTTCAGCGGGATGCCAAGCCCAATGTTGACGACTTAGCTGGGATGTCAAGCCCTAGGATAAGAGAAAAAAGGAGAAGTGGGTGTCGACAAATGGGTTCTGGCACCCAGTTGTATTGGCAGATTTCGATGGGTTGCCAAGCCCTAAAAGAAGGGGACACTTGGTCAATCGTGACAAGCTGGGTATTGGACTGCCAATAGATGGTGGAATCCTAAGATCTACCCTTCCCTTACACAGGAGTCCATATGCTTTCAGGACTCAGCAACAAGTAACTTTTCCTTTTCTTTTCTTTTTCTCTTTTTTTTTTTTTCTTTTCCTTTTTCTCTCTTTTTTTTTTTTTCTTTCCTTTCTCTTTTCCGTTTTGTTTTGTTTTTTTTTCTTTTCCTTTCTCTCTTTTTTTTCTATTGAAGAAGTATTCTAACTACTGACTTTTCTTCTTCTCTTTATTTTTTTTTTTTTTTTTTTTTTTGTTCTTCTCTATTACAAAATAGAAGATAAGAAAATTGAGTAAAAGATTACTACTAGCCCTCCCCAGATGCTGTTGGCAAGTAAAAATAACCCGACGTTGTTGCGGCTAGTGTACCAAGAGGGGATACCTTACCTAGAGGGAGCCGAAGTTTGTGATCTCCCTCATTGTTGGGTGGCACTCGGGCTAGGTAAAGAATGGGAGGTTGGATACTCATTCGAGGGGAGGAGTGATCTCCCGTCGTTATCTTGTAACCACTTAGAATCAGCAAAGATCATGGGGATTAGGAC